>VNJV01016861.1:0-13798 GCA_008042635.1 Drosophila nikananu
ATCAATAAATCAATAAACGCCTAGATCTCAGCAACTATAAGAGCTAGAGTCACCAAATTCGGTATGTAGGTCGGAATGTTTTGCACGCAGATCAAGTTTGTTTCAGATTTAAAAATTTCCCCCCCACTCCCCCGCAAATCAATAAAAACGTTTTGCAGCCGCAAATATTACCATATATCTTTCTTTTTGTGCATAGGCATGCATATGTAGAGCATGTATCAATACCGAAAATCTGGTAAAGATCGGGTGAAAAACACAAAAGTTATTTACTTATCAGTGTGTTATCTATTTGGCAGCTAGCAACAGGTGCATCCAAAAAAACAACAACAAAACTGATGAGCGCAAGAAACTAACTCCCGTGCGCAAAAAAGAGAGGAGGGGTTATCTCTGTCTCTGTCTTGCACACGCAAGTGCATGAGATGGTGGTGGTTTTGCAAAGAGCGAGTTTGTTTACATTTCTCTAATAGGCAAAAGTCGCAATAGGCAAAAGCGGCGATATATTTTGGTACATGGTATATAACAGTCGTTCACGAACGACTGTAGCTTTCTTACTTGTTATTAATAGCGAAGCCAACCAGGCAGGCACAAGTGAATTTGATTATGAAGCCAGGCTCCTGCAGGGCTATAAAGCACAGAGATTTACAGCAGGTTTTTTATTTAAAACTGAAGTTATAAATAAAGAAAATATACAAAAACTCCGAAAACCTTTTAAACTTTGCCTTCTACATAACTCTTAAGAAAAACCTTTTTTCTTATGTCATGAAAATAACAAAATTAGTAATAAAATACCTACAAAAGCAGTTACATGCTTTACCTTCATATTTCAATTACCACAAATAAAATATAAGCCCAACTTAATCTTTTTTCACTTCATTTAAACTGAATAAATTTGCTTACCTCAAAAACTTGGTCAGAGGTAAGCCGTTTTGAATGTAGCAAGAAATGCCGACAAACTTATTTCCCAATTCTCATTCCTCATTCTGGCCATTTCTTTTGTAATTAAAGTTTGGCAACAGCTTTAGTATGAGAACATATGTTGCCAATTCCATGGCGTTGTGTGTGTGCTGTGGCATGATCAACGTGACCGAAAATCCAGGCACATGACACAGGACACATAAAGTGTCTGTCAGGGGAGAGAACACACAGCCGAAAAACTTCACACACATCACCACACACACCACTTGATTGTTAGTTATTGGGCCACAACAACTGAAATCTGCTGCAGGATGACCGGAGGAGCATCAACTTGTCATATTAGTTGGCAACTTTTCCCCCGCTTTCCCCAACCCCCCTTAGGCCACATAACATCATAACACATTGGGAGGCGGATATTAAATTTTCGGGGACAACGCGGCGTATGCGCAATCTACTTGTCAACGCGCTCGCTGCATTTAATAAAAATCACTAGCACTGACATGTTACGGAATCTGCATAAAATTTATGCAATCAAATAAAGTAACAAACTACTACTAGAAGCAATAAAAGGCAGAAAAAAATATATATTCAGTAGAGCTGAGCTTGCCGCAAATATATTCATAGGAAAACATAAATTGCAGTCATTTTTATACACGCCGGATTTGTAGCCACGAAAGCAGACAGCAACAACAACTCATATATGTTTATATACAAAATGTCTCTTATAACTATGTGCCATGTGTGTGCCTGCCTGTCTCCCCCGGCGTCGTCAGCGTAACAAATATTTATAGTCTTTTCTGTTTGGTAAATGAAAAAAAACCGAACAAAACCAAAAACAAATAGGAAACAAAGTAAGGCTAAGAAATGGGAATGCAATTCGTTGATTGACTTAATAATACTCTTTGGGAAAGTGACTTAGTTCTTATATTTTAAAGCATTTTAAATGTAAAGCTGCTTAAAGAAGAAAATAACAGCTTTACTAAATGTATTTATAATATTTTAATGCCTGCCTGTGAGATGATAAAAATCTTTATATCTTTTTAAAATGTAATTCGAAATAAAATGAAAAATCTCAAAAGATCATCTAACATCCCAACTAATACTTTTTAGTTAAAATACGTATTTATACCTTTTTAAAATAAAATTAAATACATAAAAATATCATTTTCTAACCCAAAAGTACAGGGTACCAAAAAACCAAAGCAAAACAAACCAAAAAGGAGCACAAACCGCGCAAAGCAGACACCAAACAGAACAAGAATAAATGACAACAGCCAAGTGGTTTTGCTGGGCGGCGGTGGAGCAGGGAATTCCCCGAAAGTAGAACTCCTTTTATGGCTGTGGCAGGCGTGGCAAATGCAATTTTTCGGCGTGTGCCAGCACGACTTGCTGCTATTTATGATGCTCATTTAAAATCCATTAGCAGCAAGTCAGCCTTGCGCCACAACAGCAAACAAAGCGCAGACACTGGAGAAATAATTATAGCAGAAATAAAAATACTCCAAACATAACAGAAATTAGTCAAATTAAAGCCTTAATATATTTACAAATTAATCAAGGACCTTTAAAATGATGTAAATTATTAATAAACCCCACAAACATAATCAGTAAATTCGGTAGGGAATAAATTTTCTCTGTGCATTTCCCCCCTTTGTTTGCCTAGCATTTCCACCCCGGAGTCCTGTGTCCCCGGTCGAAAGTGGGCCTCCAAGGTGCATTTAGCTGCCAGCCGCAAATGTGCAAGGGGCCGCCGGGATTTGTTGGCTTCAGTAGCACCAGCAGCAGGAGCCAACCGTCAACAAACTTTGGGCCTGCGATTTGCGAGACGTTCGACAAGAACAATTGAATTTGCAGCAGCGATTCGGCTTTCAAATGGCTTCAAAGTGCCTGCAGGCGGTGCACAGTGGCGCAGGACTCATAAAGGAGCTTGCTCACTTCCATGGCAGGCAGCCAGTTTCCCAGCAGTTTGACAGCCATTTTGGGGGAGAGCAGCCGCCTGCGGGCGAGCGGCAATTTGAGTTACCAAATTGTGTGTCCTGCATTAACTGGCTAATTTCCGAGAGCCATGATATATGAATAGATGGGAAAATTACAGTGAGTGGCCTCAATAATTATTTGCTGGTACTTGGAGTTCTAGGAAAATTAGTTATAAGCAACCAGAAATCAATGTAAGGAAGACAGCAACTTGGTCTTTATATTATATTTATTTGTAGGGAAAACATGTTTCTGTTTATGTTTTAAGCTTGAGAAAGCCTCGTTCCTTTAAACATTAAGACTTTTCTTTTCCCCCAAACTAGCAACCTACTTTTCTTTTCTAATTCTTCCTAATTTTCCTTGACCGCATAAGGAAAACATTTTCCCCAGTTCAGCAGTTTGACAACCACTGAGAGACGTTCCCATGCTTCACATGGAAAAGGATATGAATGCGAATCCGAGGCGAAGACGACGCTGTCTCATGACTGTGATTGTGATTGATAAGCAATTGATTGCACAGAACGAAGAAAAAGTGCGAGAGGGGAAGGAGATGGGAGAGTAGAAGAGAAAGTGGAAAACAGATAGCTGAGTGAAAGGGGAGGGAGAAATGCGGAAACAAGGGCAGCGTAGCAACTGACAAATGGCAGGGCAATTTTTTAATTGAAAATGTTTGCATGGATTCTTGAAAGCGCTGCCAAAGTCATTCGATTCATATGTGTCGACCTTTCTGTCTCTGTCTGCCTCTAAGCAGGCCATCTCTTTCTCATTCGATTTTACTTGCAAAAGGCAGAGAAAGAAATAAAGTGAAATTTTAAAGATTTAAAAGGGAGTTAAAAGCTATTAAAAATTATAATCATAATCATACAGAAAAATTTTGTATTTTATAATTTAAATATAATAATCTCTTCTGAAATGTAGAACTAATTTTTAGCCCATTTTAGTGTTTCAAGACTTAAAAGTACCTGAAGGCAACATCTCAATTTTAAAACGTATTAAAAACAAGGCACTTTTTCTCACTGTGTACCTATTCCCACATATATCTCAGCTTGTCGCCTCGGCTTGTTTATTTCACTCTCCGCTGTGTGTGCATTGCGTGTTGTGCCTGCATTTGATTGATTTATGCCAGAAGCCACCAAAAAAACAGAAATACAAAAAATAAAAATAAAAAATAACAAAAAGAAAATGAAAAAGACATGATAAACTTGAGAGAGAAAAATTGAAAAAAATAGAGACAGGGCAAAATATACATATATTTTTGTGTATTTTTGGAAAAATAAACTCCCAATGCGTCATGTTGTCATTGGTGGCGACTTCTCGTCGACTGCTGAGTGTTTTATAACGTGCGAAAATCCCCAAATGAAATTATTGAAAAAGTCTCTGTCTCACTCCGCTTTTCCCCGATGAATTCTGAAAAATATGGCTTCGGGAAAAATAGTAGAGGAGGCGGCGTATTATGGAGGTGGCTTTCAGCGGCAAGGCCATCAAATTGCGCATACGCAGCGTGGCCACGCATAGACAAAACACGACGAGGGCCGCCACCATCGCCTTGTCAACTTGGCACAGTTTGCTGCACACGTGAGAGGCACGTTCCATCTTGCTCCATTCCCCCGCCTCTCTCATCACACCTGAGCCCCCCACCAGAGTGTTACCCTCACCTGTGCAAATGCAATCTCCCAGCTGAAAGCACCCGCACTTGCCCCCTTTACACAGAGACACACACTCACACAGGTGTGCACAACACGTGACTTTTGTTCGGTTGCATGCGGCGCACGTAATAAACCCCTGCCATGCCTCTGCCACACGCGGCAATCGCGGAATTTAATGGGTATTACCGGTACAAGGATACCAGAAATGTGGGGTATTTCAAGGAGTTCTAGGATTGCAGTTCAATGAGAGCCAAAGGGGTTCTTTCTATCACAAGGTGACTTTATAAAATTCGAAATTAAATATATAACTACTTAATATTGTTACCCTCCTATAAAGAAAGATATCTTCTAGCCTATAAAACTTCCCCCAAAACTTCCCTTTTCTTTTACCAATTTCCATTCCTTTTTTGGTTTTCCTTGCGGAGTCCTTGGCCAAAAAGTCGCCCAACGACGAAGACAAACAGCACTCATGTGTCGCGGGCCGCTGGAGTGGAAAGCAAACCCGTTGAAAAGACATTTCAATTTGAATAAAAAGATGCTTTGCTCGTTGGGACAGGTACACAGGTGGGGCCCCCCCTCATATTGCCCAGGTGAGCGGCATGCAAATGCATCCCTCAGTTGCCATCGATGTTGCCTGACAATAATTCGCATTAGCCAGAAGATTTCCCAGGCAAACAGAAAAGGAAATGACAGTGGGAAACGCCTGCAAATTGCGTCCTTATGACCAGATACGCGTAGATGTGGAAAATATATAACTATTAAAAGAAAAACTGAACTTGAAACGATATTAAACTTAGATCTTCCACTAAAAGTAGCTAGTTTCAGCTTAGGAGCATTGTTTTTAGGTGCATTTTCCTCGCCATTTCGCACCCAATTCTCACATCCATCGGCAATGGCAGACACCTTGACAAGACAGCCAAACCGCAGCGCTATCCCCAGCCAAGTCACAATCACATCTCCGCAAAGTCAGCACGTCTCGAGTTTCGAGTTCTAGCCAATATCATTGGAATGGCATAGGAGATTCCACCAAGCAGCAGCAGTGGCTCGTGTCCTTTTTGATTATGCCAATGTGCCGGCCAGAAAAGTGCAAAAAAAAGAGAAAAACCCAAACCAAAAGTAACAAAAAAAAGAGCAGAATACTCGCTGCACGAAAAGAAAATCAGCAAGGGGGAGGCGACGTCTGCTGACTGGGCTACACGAAAACCTTTTTACAGCCGGACAGGAGCAGAAAGTCGGCTAATGCTGCACACAATTGCAATTAGTGTCACTGCCGGGCAATGTCAGCCAACTGGTTTGGTTTTGGCCCGAACTGGTGGTATTGTCGGTATCTTTTGGTCTGGTTTGGTCTGGGTTTGAGCCTTGGTTATTGGCCCGCTTCTTGGCCATTTGCATAACCACAAAGGGAATGCGGCTGAAGACCAAGAAAGACCGAATTTTAGTGGCCAGCATTTCTTGAGTTTGCCACAAAATGGTACACACGGAGGAAAATATTGATTTATATTTAATGAATTTGTGAATTCTTTAAAGCTAAATGCCTTTTAAATTATTTATTAATTAGGAATTGAAAAATAAAGGCTTTAAGTTACTGAATTATATTTTTAAATAATAAAAAATTAAGTCACAGGAACTTAGCAATTAAAATGTAATTCTAAAGTTCAAACTTACATTTCTTAAAGGTATATTTTTAATATTCTAATATTTTTTAGATAATCTTCTAATGATTTTTAATTAAAATTAAATTTTTATTTTCTATTTTGTAATGTAAATTACTTTTTTCCAGTGCCCGCCCAAAATCCTTTCTCTCCCACAGACTTTTCAGGGCTCCGTCTCAGTTTTCTTAAGCTGATTTCAAGTTTCAGCGCTCGGACTTCTTTTGGCCAAGTTTAAAATTTCTGGCTTTTAACAGCATTTTAATGAATGCAGCATTGTTGTAGTGGACGGACCCAGCGTTAGACTTCGGACTTCTGAGTGCTACTCCAGCCGAAGAACTCTCAACTTGAGACTTTTCGAGTGGCGAAACCGGGCTACCTATAGCCAAAAAAAAAACTAAATAAAATAAAACTTTAAGCCGCTTTAAGCGCACAAATTATAGAAACAAATGTTGCGCCAAAGGCTGCACTTCTGGTCGAGTGTTTTTCGGGTGTCCTGCATCGCCCGCTGACTCTCTCTCGTCAGCTTAACAGCTTTTGTGACAAAAGCAAATTAATTGCTTTGCCCAATTTCAATTAACTGCACTCCATCGTCATCGTTGGGCAACCGCAAGTGCTCCAAAGGACTCGACCGCTTGTTTTTGTTTTCCCAGTACTCACTGTACTCACTGTACCCGCGCGGCCACGTCCAAAGCCAATTCAATTAATTTCCACCGGCCATATGACACCTACGGACCACTGAACAAAGCGCAATCAAGTGCACAATGAAGTGACCACTGGCGATGCCCTCACTTCTGCACTGACCCTTGTTCCTTTTTTTGGTTTGCAGGAGCAGCGGGGTCTGTCCAAAAAAGTATGCTATAGTTTTTATAAGCCATCGATTGCCGCCGCCCATTGAAGTGGCCCAAAAGCGGTCGCAGCAATGATTACACTCGCTTGCGTGTATCGGATGATTTATTTTAAATCCCTCTCTACTATATATAGGTATATTTTTGGTAATTTCGATGATGTGGCATTTTCGTTGGGCTTTTTTGTAATGGCCCTCGGGAATGGCAACAATTATTTTAACTGCTAAGGAATCGTATTTCGCTACGGAATTGTAGGTCAAAATAAAGTAAGCATTTGTGAATTGATGGAAAAAGTTCTTACATTTCAGGAAAAACGCTAGAAAAATTAAAGAGCTTGTGATAAAACCAACTAGTGTTTTGCAAAAAAATGAACATTGTAGATAAAATTATTCAAGAATTTCAGTTTCAAAACAAAAATAGAGTATTGTCAATACAGAAAACTATTTTAAAGAGAGAAAATTCTGACTAAAGGGTAAATTTCTGTATGAAAAATTATAGTTTCTTTATTTTTAGAACTATCCCTGAACAAATAGAATCTATTCCCATTTGATTTCTTAATATACAATGCATTTTCACTGCAATTACAACATTATATATATTTTTTTTAAGCCAAAGAATTAAAGGAAAAACATGGCAGGGACATGGAGAAAAATGAGGGAACAGCGGCATGGCGCGAAAAGCAGAAGGTGGTTAGGTGTTGAGAGCACGCGCGCCGGAAGTCACGTGATGTGTTCACTGTGACACGTACGCGACAGCAGGACGAAGGAGCAAAAGAATCAGCGGCAGCTGCATCCTTGTTCCCCCGAACTCCCTCAATCATCGTCCTCCCCCCAGTGCCGCCATTCCTGTTTGCCGCCTTTGTCGCTTGTAACTTTTCAATTTGGACAAGATGGAAAGCGGGAAAGCGCTGGGGAGGTGATGGAAAATGCCTGCTGAACAAAGGCAGCAGCTACTGTTGCAGTTGAAATCATAAATGCACTGGGAAAAATATGGGAAATTTAAGTAATTTAAACTCTGAAAGGAATTGTAACTGAATTAAAAATATAAAATGAACTCTAATATTAATTTAAAGTATTTCTTGCAAACTTCATATCCTTTCTAGTATAATTTGAAAGATAGAATTATATATTTTCCAAATTATTTTAATGAGGATCATTTCCGGTATTTTTATTATTTCCCCCAACCCTTTGCTATATTTTAAAATATTTTAAATACAACAAATAATCCTTAAAGACAAAGTTCCCTGACATTTCGTCCACTGTGCCCTGCGGAACAATCATGGACAGGGGAAAGCTTAAAGCCAAACTGCAAACTCGACTCATTAAAATAACTCCGAGCAGGTGTGTGTGATACATCCTGAAACAGCAAACGAGAAACCATCAGCCACCAGCGGCAGGCAAAAAAAAAAACACCAGAGAAAACGCGACTTCGGCCCAGTTCCGGGTTAAATAATTAAATTTCGCTGCAAAAATGGCCAGCGGGCATAAGTTACGCCGCGGCCAACGCGGCGTATGCGCAACGTTTCATTTTTATTTAACGCTGCCTAGCCGGAAGCCAGGATCTCGCCGAGTCGAGGCTTGGGTTTCGGTTGTGGGAATGGGCAGGCCGTGGATTGGGTTTTGGGTTCGAGTTGGGGTTTGGGTAAGGCAGCTGCAGCTGCAGGTGCAGGAGGCGCATATTTCATGGCACTAATGTAGCCGGTCATAAAATCACAATGTGCAAGGCGAAGGAGTGTATAGAGCGAGGGACTGGCAGCTAGGGTGGCATAGTTAAGGTAGGAGGGACTCTAGGCGTGGCAGCATACATGTGAACAAGGTCCGACCCCGGGCAACTCATTTAAAAAATTGTGCGGAAAAAATAATGTACCACGGGGAAGGTGAGTAATGCCAAAGAAGTTGTAATGCTCTTTATTATATTTTTCAAAGGAGAACAAAGGAAAGAACTAAGAATGTATAGAGCTTAAAGGGTAACAAATGAAAAATACAGCTTACAAAATAAATATAAAAACCCCAGGAGTGCTTAGAAAGTTTTTTTAAATGTAATATTTATTGATTTTATATTGAAATTGTTTGAAAGACGGACTTACCCAGGAAAATTACCTGAAATAAAATAAAAAAATCAATATTAATCATTTTTCGTTATAGGAAAGTTGAGGCTTATACAAAATAGAAAGAGGCTTATAATTATTTCAAATTTTTAAAAAACTCTCTAAGATTTTTAGAATTTATAAGATTTAGTACACAGTTTTTACTTAAAAAAATTAAATTTCATGACTTAAAGAGTCTAACAAACCCCTAAAAAATTAATATATCTATACATATAACAGATTTATATTTTTATTTCAGTTCTCTAAACTCCTTTTTCATCCCAATTATTTTCCCGCCAAATTCCCAAATTTCTCCATAAATACTTCTTGAAATTCTAGTTTCCCTTAACAAACACCATTCCCAAATCATTATTCCTAGCTCAAGAAATTGCATTAATTTTTTCGCTTTCCCTGCAATATTTTTTCCATATATAAAACTAAGCATTAAATATAAATATAGAAAAAAAGAACCCAGAGCAAGGCTCCATGGCAAATGTCAGGACACTGAGAGTTCTGGACTAGAACTACGTCTTCTGGGCGGTCGCCGGAGATGGAAGGAGGTGCCTGAGGTGGGCGTGGCAGCAACACCCCGACTTCAGCGTGAAACTACATGGATGGCTGGGCATGAAAATGCCCCAAAGTGTGGGGATTTTCATAACAGTCGGGGAGGAGGGTGGGGAAAAAGGGAAAAACAGCATGTGTTGAAATGCAAACTTGATTTTTTCCTTCCTCCTCCTCCCCCTTTGGGGTCCTGCTTTTCCTTGGTGGCTTCTGTTTTCCTGGTCTCTCTCCCCCCCTCGCTGGTCCGCGCTGACAAGCTCTGCTCATTAAATTTTATTTTATAATTACACACACCAGCAAGCACACACACACACACTGCTACGCACACGCACACCAACAGCACACATAGTGGCCCTCATTTAGGAGTTAGGCTTTAATGTTTTCGGGCGACGCGTAATTGGGTCCCGGATAACGCAGTTTTTTTTTTCTCTAGGATGTGGCCGTATTTGCAGGGCATTAAGTTGGTTTCTGCTTAAAGGAAAAAGCGGGAAAATCCTTCAAAAATATTTATGAAAAGCGAAGCAAGCTGCCTTGAAAAGAATGTTGTTTTATATTTAGAGAACTCGGTTTACCAGAAATTAAACAATATTTAACTTTACTTTTTTATCAATTCGGAATAAAATGTTGCTCTATTGATAAAATCCTCTGACTAAATATTATGTTCCGACTAAATATAATTTTTAAATTAGCTTTTTATATAATTTTATAACAAAATACCTTATTTTCAAGTTGATTAAAATAACACATCTTAGTTTTCTAGGATGTAGAAGTACATGCAGAAAATTTAATTGGTTTCAAATTTATGATTTAAAATTTCCTTGCTTTTAAAATTTGTATAAAAAGCCAAAATCAAAAATCTCTAATAATATAGAAATATAAATTAGAAATTGAGATCTTCTTTCCTTAAAAAATTCTTTAAGTAGTTTCTACGAAGAAAGGTTCAAGCTTACAAATAACAAAATAAAATAGATCTCAATCTTCAAAGCATATTTTTCCATTAATTTTTGTAATCCTTAAACCCTTATCTTATGCAGAACAAAAAAAAAAAAAAAACTATATAATTTGGAATTGATACAATATTTTAAAATCCATTTTAATAAATCCCCCATCGCATTTCAAATATTTTATTAAATTATTTTAGTAACCTCAAAAACTAAAAAACCCATTAATAATATTTTCAGCATTTTAAAAGATTGTTTAAATAAATAAGAAAAAAGATAGAAAACAATGCCAACAAATGTTGTTTACCCTTTAAAAAGAACACACTAATTTTTCCTTGATAACAAATCTTGAACAAAAAATTTGAAGAGTACCTTAAAGTCCCTTGTTTTGTATTTCAAAATGCACTTGATTGTTTTTTTGTTTTTTTTCGTCCTGTCCATTTGGTAAGTCCTGGGAGTTTAGACCATGACGCAGGCACATTTACTTCGCTTCACGAATTAGAGCCAACAAAAACAATTGGCGGGGAAAATGTTGGCAGCAACAACTACGTGGGGGTAACGGCTATAATCGCAGGAAAATGGTTGGGGAAAAAGGGTGGCAGGTACGCAGGAGGTCGGAGGCCAGACTCCGCGTTCGGCTGGGCCGTCTGGTGATTAAACTAAAGTGTTCGAAAGTTAATTGGCGCAACAACAACAGCGGCAACAATTATACTTAGCCACTATTATGCCTCTCGCTTGACTGGGCCTGGGGGAGGAGCTGCTGCCGGGGGGGGGAGGTCTGTGGATAAATGGGGGGTAGTGCCACCGATTCGATATGGAATGAAACTAACGGCACTTAAACCAAATGACCAGAGGGAGAGAGAAAGCGCGCACAATGGTGAGTTAAGCGAGGAAAAGTCAGTGAAATGTTCGGAGGTCCCGACACCGACATTTGGAAATGGTAAAAGTTGGCAGATAAATGACAGATAAAGACAACCGAAAGTGGGAATCGAATAAAGTAGCAATTGCCATCGACATTTCAATTATGAATTCCCCATTGGCAAAGGTATTTATGGTTTTGACATAATAAAATAAAAAATTATTGAGAGAGGGATATATTCATTACTAATTGACAGGGTTAATTTGTTGTATCATTTATTAAGCAAATAAAATGTTGAAGTCTTAAAATATATGGAACAAATTAAAAGGTTTTTTTGAAGACCTCATAAGCTGAAACTAAAAGACAACTTGACCTTCCACAAATATTATTTTATACTTCTTGGCAAGGTTAAAATTATACATTATTTATAAATAATACCACTTAATTATTATAAAATATTTTTAAATAAAAAGGGACCACTCTTAAAATTAGATTTAATAAAAATCTAATGCTACGTTGAATTTAAACCATTTGATTTTGATAATAATCACCTTGTTAGATAGGCTTAAAGTTTCCAAAAACAGTGATTACTTAAATTTTATTCTTTAAAAAAATCTACCAAGTAAATACTTTCCAAAAAAGACCATAAGCTTATAAATAATTCTTAAAAACTCTTTTAAAAATTACTTCTTGACATAAAATACCTAAACCCCAACCACTGTAGCCCCATTGCCCAGAAAAACAACTCCCGGCAATTTCCCGGGCTATTCCCCTCCATAAACACAACTACTAAACATATATTGCTTTTTTTTGCTCCACACAAAATTGTAATATTTAAAAATGTCGATGGGTCACGCTGAACTCGTCAACGTCCTTCACTTGGCATAAGCTGTAGTTTCTGGTTTTTCTTGTTTTCCCCCTTTTTTTTTTTGCTGGTGGCATTGCTGTTCCCGAACAATGTTGCCGCCGTCCTGTAATTGAAAACGGTTATTGACAAGTTAATGGCCCGAACAACCAGCCAACCAAGAATCTAAACTAGCTATTGTAATTGCCTATTTGTATGCTAACACAAATGAACCGAAAAAATAGCTGAAGGGAGACTCTAATAGGGATTCTAATGGCTTCGGCGAGTGAGTGAATAATTTAAAAGTCATGTTATTACAAACTAGTGGCTTCTTGGCAGGGGATTTTAGAGCGAATTTTAGGGGATTAAATTTAAAAATATTTAAATAGCTTCGAAGAAAAATATTGTTAAATGAAATTTCACACGACTTACTATTTTTTATAAGTACTGAAGATCCAAAAGCATAATTTTTGGCCAAATAAAAACTTAAAAATATCATAACTAAGCTAAAAATACATTAATTTTAATTCGGAAAACTGTTCTGAGTTAGTTTTTATAAGGCTAATAAAACTGCGTACTAAATATCACTTTATTTTAAAATTAGTTTTTTCCCAATTTGTTCTTTTACAATTTTAAAAATTTAACAACTTAAAAAGGTCGAAAAAATTTATAAATTTTTTTTTCTACCAGACATGGCTAGATCGATTCGGCTTTTGATCCTGATCAAGAATATATATGATTTATAGGGTTGGAAATGACTCCTTCACTGTGTTTTGTGCTTCTGACTGATATTTAAATACCCCGAAAGCAGTATTAAATTTTAAATATTTATATTAGACAAATTACAAACTAAAAATATCATAACTTAGCTAAAAATACATTAATTTGAATTCGGAAAACTGTTCTGAGTTAGTTTTTATAATGCTAATAAAACTGCATACTGAATATAAACGTATTTTAAAATTAATTTTTTTCCAATTTTTTCTTTTACAATTTTAAAAATTTAATCCCTTAAAAATGTCGAAAAATTTATAATTTTTTTTTTTACCAGACATGGCTATATCGGTTCGGTTTTTGATGCTGATCAAGAATATATATGATTTATAGGGTCGGAAATGACTCCTTAACAGTGTTCTGTGCTTCTGACTGATATTAAAATACCCTGAAAGCCGTATTAAAATTTAAATATTTACTTTGGGCAAATTACAATCTAAAAATAGAATAACTAAGCTAAAAATACATTAATTTGAATTCGGAAAACTGTTCTGAGTTAGTTTTTATAATGCTAATAAAACTGCATACTAAATTTCATTTTATTTTAATTTAATTTTTTTGAAATTTTTTTGTTGCAATTTTAACAATTTAACCCCCAAAAGTTTCGAAAAAAATTAAAAATTTTTGTATTCTACCAGACATGGCTAGATCGACTCGGCTTTTGATGCTGATCAAGAATATATATGATTTATAAGGTCGGA
>VNJV01016862.1:0-62812 GCA_008042635.1 Drosophila nikananu
GTAAATAAGTAAATATATTTTAATAATGTTTTTGTAATTTTCTTCGATGTTTTTAGTCATGTCGCTCAAGAAAAATTCGAAAAAAGTCCAAGTTTTAACAGTTTTGAAGCAGAAGGCTGACGAACGTGCATCAAAAAAAGCGGCTAAAACGACCAAGGATTTGGCAAAACTCAAAAAGCCGAAAACCCATCTAAGCGCGATCGGACATCAACGCCAGCCAAAACACCTGCAAAACGTGCCAAACAATCTAAGCCTTCCAAGAAGCAGAAGTCGTCGGACGAATCATTTGCATTAAGATGTTGCCAAAAAAATTGACCGCCTCCAACACCGTTCACTGCAATGAATGGGATCGGCCAGTGCACTTCAAGTGTGCTGACATGCCTACCAGCTATTTCACATGCGCTAATTGTGATTCTGATGGAGAATGATGTCATGCGTAGTATTTTTTTTGCCTTTACAAATGAATAAACTTTCATTTTTTCTTCATTTGATTGCGTTTAACTTGATACTTTCCTAATTTTAGCACATTCTACAAAGGTGTCCACAACCCCCCTTAAAATCTGGAAGTGGCAAAAACGACTATTTTACAAATCTTAAAACTTTTTCTTTCAGTGATAGATATCACTGTAATTATTCGAAAACTAGTTAGCTAAGGTCTTTAGCTTTCCATTGATATGCATATGTCCGCATAATACGCTCCAGGTAAAAAGATATAAGTGATTTAAAAAGTGGTGTCCACAACTGTCACCTTTCCCCTACTATATAGGAAAATGGACTTTACTGATAGTAAAACCTTAGAAAAATTAGCTTAGCAACGAATAAGGGGTCTAGATAAGACCCAATTATATATCATTAAATACCCGGTTCTGTAATATGAAAAAAGAAAAATAAAAACATTTCTCATTCACAGCACATATTTAAATTAAATTTAAACTCTTAAAATATTGTCTTGGGTGCATAATAATACCAGAACCTATCTTTGTAAAAGTTTGCATCGTAGAGTGGTTACTTACTAAAAAAAATTTATATTTATCTTTTCCTTTCTGTTAATCTAATGATTTTTGTTTCTAGGTGAATAACTGGTTTGACGTTTCTCAGAGTAAATTAGAATCAAGATTGTTGTCGGAGACCGAAATAAAAACTGAATAGTTCTGATAAGGTAGTTGGCAGATTAAAACAGATTTTAGATGAAACTTAACCATGGGGTCCAACGGTGTTTGGTGAATGCTGGAAAATAATTTATACAAAACCTTCTTATTCTAAGAAATGAGTCCATAAATCATGATTTATTTTTGCTATATTTGTATTTATATATGAATATTATTTATATATTGTACACATAATACAGTGAACAATGATTTCTTCTCTCATCTCTCTAAAAAACTGGTATGAACGTATGTCGCTAAGGAAATTATTTCTATTAAAATACTGCACATTTTTGGCTCTTTTCCCAATGATTCACCGATTGCATGTTGTCCAAACTCATTTGCAATACCATGCGACCATGACGAAATATAGTTGTCCCCGGTTGTCAGCAGATATGGCAACAGTCTCAAGCCCAGCTCGAATCATTCATCAAAATTATGTCAAATCATGCTGGCGGCTGTAAAAAATCTCTGAAAATCCCGCACAAGGATAAACAAAAAATGGGAAAAAGGAAAAACGGTAAATGCTAATGAAAATCGACGCAAAACTGCAAACATTTCCGTGCCACCGCCAAGACATTGGGTCATGGCGCATGCGCAGCTGCCGCGAGAGGACTCGGGCTCAGGCACTCACATGAAGCTGTCATGTTCCTGGGCAGGCCACACCGCAGTCGTCCTTTTCTGACAGACAACAATTACAGTTTCCCTCCGCCCAACTGCCACGTCATTCCTTGTTCCTGGACTCATCATATTTTCTTGCGGCTGCCTTCGCCTGATTTGCATTTTTAATCTCATAAGGATGTGCTGCCAGGCATTGTCCCTCAAAGGCTGATGCATTTTTTCCTGCTGTTGATCCCGTGCGGTTACTCAAGCTGCAAGCCAAGATGAAAAAAATCTCAGTCAGCAAAGACAAGCGTCTGAGGCACAAAATAAAGATGCCCCCCTGGCAGGACTCCTTTCCCGATCTACATATGTTTAATCCCGGATTTCTGACACGTCAGGAGGCACCGGGAGAGGGATAGCTGTCCGTCGGCCCAACTCGTGTGAGAGTGTCCGTAATCCTGGCTGTCTTGGGACGCCTCATCCCGTCACGTTACGCTTGAATAATTACACGTAATTAAAGTTCCTTTTACTCCGTGTATCTCAGCTTAGCTTTCGTATTGTCGGGATTAGGAGTCAAGCGGATTCCTTGCTCGCATCTAATGTTTGCTGACAGATCCTGGGGATGGATTCCCATCTGCGAGGTGTGAAGGGAAATGGGAAGGAAAAGGAATTTTATTTTGGTTTCCCCCAAGACAAAAATGTTACTTGAGTTAATTACTTTTTGTAATGAATCAAACATGTGGGTCCTATGGTCAAGCTTCTTTTATCTTGCGAAGAAAAAGCGAATGAGTTGGCCATTCGGTTATGGATTCTAGAAAGCTTAAATGTAATTTAATTATTATATTTGTAATATAAATATTTTTAGCAGCATGCTTAACTCCCTTCTTGATCCGTTTGCGACTGTGGTTGGTTACTATTATCAGGATCTCATATATAAGGAATTTAACTTTTAATTGCGTCACTTAAGTTCCTATACCGATCGAGTGATCCCTCAGGGTTTTTGTGTATTCACTTCTTCTGCGGTCATATCTGATGACTCAAGACAATGGTAATCGATCCAGGATAGATAGGTGCAGGGGTATGAGGACAATCCAAAAGAATGCGAATAAATCATAAGAGCCGAACAAAATGGATGGGCGAAAGGACAACACAAATTATGTGAAAGTAATTTCTTAGATGGGAGCACATTGATAAAAGACACCAAGGAATCAGAGTAGGGAACAAAAAAGTACACAAAAAAAAACTAAAAAGACAAGGAGCAAAATCCGAAATATTTCTCGAATGTCATCAAACTTCGATCAATTTGCGGTTTTGGAAGTCCGCTATGATTTATCCGTAACGGTTCAGTAGTTTGCACTTGAGCCCTGCAAGGCGGCGCATGTCCTTGCCCGGGACCAACGATCATTAATCATCCTTCGTGTGTGCGGTTTTTGGCTAATGATGGGGATCTTTTTCGCCACTAATGGAGTGAACAGGAAGGCAAAAATGTAGTACAGTGCTCGACTTCTTTGATGTTAAACAAGGATCGAGATATAGCAATGACCCAGCGCATTTCGCAGAATCATTAATTATTGAGTTCTGGTAATATATGTACTTTTCCGTAGATTTGTTTCATTGTTGAATAACTTTGAATGAAAGATGGTAATTTAAGCAAAAATTTATATCATACTTAATGGATAGTAAAAGAAACACATTATGCCATGTCCCATGATTATCACAACGGCGATAACACTAGACTATTAATTAGATATTTATTAATATATAAACCTGTAGGCCTGATTTACTATACTATATATACTACGCTATAGTCATATCCAACTGGAAAAAATGACTGTCAGTTTTTCTTTCATTATTAAAACTAATCAGTTAACTTTACTACCAATTGTATTTTGTTTTAGTATTTTTATACTTTCGCTTTTCAGAATTAAGCCTTGGAAATTTCGAAAACGATTTCGTAACTTTAGTATTGTTTTTAGATTCATCCTCACAGACAAACAGAGGTAAATCTAGTTTCGTAATTATGCTGATCAATATTTTCTGGGATTTCTTCGCCCTGATGCGCATATTTATGTTATAATATCCTTTTACCCTATGGATACCAGGTGTAATTATCTTTTGAGTATGTGTAAGTTCTTATATTGTATGTCAATATAAGCATAAACGAGGGCACACACATGAAACTCTGATTGATTCATTACCACAAATTATACCAAACATATTGTAAGTCTCATGGGGTTCGTTCCCAAGTAAATATTCCGCCTCTAGATCAGGTCTCAGCTATTATCCTTTTGAGATTAAACTATTTTGTTCACAGTGATCGGGTGGAGCTGTCGGTTCTTCCTCAGGAATATGCAGATCCTTGATCCTGGGATTTGAAAATGCCTGGGTTCAAGTTTTTGTTCAACCTTTTCCCAACCCGAAACGACCGCCAACTGTGCGAGGGCACATTTATTAGCACTTGGGCGACACATTGAGGCCTACTCCGTCCTGTTGCCGTGCTGCCTGTGCTCCTTCCCCGTTCCTGTTCCTGTGCCTGTTCCTGTTCCAGATCGAGTTCCGCCTTCCGCGAGGGGGGGCAACCCTTAAGGCAGCCGCACAAGTGTCGATGACACTTGGAGGGAATTTTTCGGTTGCTGCTCACCGCAGCTATTGCCGGCGGAGGGATATGCAGCGTTGCACGTTGAAGTTGTCGTCAGGTAAAAGGGGTGAGGTCCTTGCACGTCCTGGCAAACACTTAAGCCAAAGTTAAACGCTTCGAGTGCTGTATTTTTGTTTTTGTTTGTGTTTTCCCCCCAGCTTGCTCTGTTTTCTTCAATATATACTTAGGTTTTATTTTTTTCCTTAAGCCACAGCAGGAGACGTCTTCGTCCTTCGTTCGTTCGCTTCTCCGCTTTTATTCGAGGCCGGGCCGAGACCTAAATCAATATGAACTCCGTTTTAATTCGCTTAAATTGCCGGCAGGACATCCCGGTGGATTCTTTGTGCGAAAATACCGAAAGGATTGCCCTCCTTCTGCTCGGCAATTGTTTGTCCCGCTGTTGTCACAGCTCTAAGCGCTTTAATTTTGATTGCATTCGATTTGTTTCTGCTCTTGTTTCCCCGCAACCCTTTGCCCCGAAATTTCTTTGACATATTCACAGGATCTCCGCCCGTCCCAGCATCCTTGGCCTGCGCCGCCGGGCGGTTTTCGCAATTTTCTGCCGGCCCAAGGAAGGAAAAGGATTAACTATTTAGGTTTTTATGTCCGTGTCAAGGAAGTAGCCTGCCGTTGGCTTCCCTCCCGGCAGTTCCTGTTCCCGCTGTTGTACTTCTGTTGTCCTGACAACGACTGCAATTGAGGCTGGAAATGCTTTGCAGTTTGGCAACGAACACATTTCATTTAGTATTCTCTAGGGTTTGTTTTTTGAGGCTTGAAACAGCTCACAATGGTTAGCTCGGGATCTTTCAGTTAGTAGTCTGTTTTGTCGCTAAGAATTTAAGTTGGATTCTGTGGGTTTCTTTTAGATGCTTTTTATTAGGGGCACCATTTTGAAATTCATTGCATTCAACTCATTCAACTCATTTTTGGTTTGTTAGAAAACACTGAAATATTATTCAGCAAAATATTAAAATATAGTTTTAACAATTCGAGTATTAAGTACCATTTTACCTTTGTCATAATTTATTGTACTTACTGCGTATTTATTATTTTTCTAACAAAGTATTATTGTGCTATCTAAAGTTTTGCGACTAAAAAACTCATTTATCTCTTAACTTCATACACAGAGCTCTGCATGTCGGATATTTCACTGTTGAACAATCTCTTCTGTATCTTTCTAACTTCCTTTTCCTGTGCAGAGCCAACATATTCCATGTCTGGACTCAAAACTAAGATTTTATTATACTTTACGATCTCCCCCGATCCCTAAGATTCATTCTTCAAAAGTGTTCAGAGCCACTCCACGGCCAATTATATCAAATCGATCGTCACAGATCATCAAATCGATCTAAGCCAATTACACAGGCAGCTGAGTGAGTCTGGGACCGACTGTGACTGCCTCGTAAATCAGAGGGGAAGGTGTGAGATAAGGTACAAAGCCCCTGCGCATTTAAGCTAATTTCTTGTGACGTCGCCTGCGACGTGTGTGGACTCCGGGTGGCGTCGGGATTGGGAGGAGTATCATCCTTTATTTGGATCGGACAGCATATATGTCAGGGCATTGTCAGTTTCGCCTTAAATAAGCGACAGTTTTTGCGACAACAAGCCGTCGGCTCACTTTTTCGTACAATGCAGGGCAGCATAAAGAGGAGCAGCCTCCTCCTGGAGCGGGGCTACGTGGACTGCATTGCCCTCAATGCAGAGCAAAACTCATTTAGTGGCTGCTGCCGTTGATGTTTACTGTGTTATCCCTTTTATGCAGGACTAAACGGGAGCAGAGCCTACTGTCCCTTCTGTCCCGTCTGAGCATAATGGAGGGGCTGCAGCACATGGCAATTTCTCATTTCGCAAAGGCATTTCATCAAATGTAGGACACTCCCTGGAAGAGGAATCTGCCGCACATTGTTGCCGTTGCCGTTGCCTCTAGCCGCTGATAGATTACGCCCGCCACAGGACATTCAACGAGAGTTTCACTGTGTGCGCAGGTGGCAAATCCTGGCCGGGTCCTAAGCCGTAGCACAAACCAAACCAAACGCTGACAGGCGACTAATTACTCGCCGGAGCGGAGATAAAGGGATTTCGGCATCAACAGGATCAAATTCCTAAAATGGCCAGCATTCGCAAAAGCAACGGAATTTCCCGCATTTGGACAAGTCCATGAATGACAGTCGCCGCATGCTGATCTCCTTTTTTATTTACTGAACAGTAACCCGGCCTCTCTGCCAGGACGTACTCGTAAATCCCAGCCTGACGTTCTGTCAACGTCAATGCGGAAAAATCTTTGGGCCCGCACCCAGAGGCCAAAACAGAGCACGCCCCGTTGTCGAGCTGCGAAAACAAAACAGGTAAAGCCACGGACTGTGAACAGATTGGGTTTTATAGAGCGGTTAGTGGGGAATGTGGTTCATACGAAGGAAAGACTGGCTGGAAAGCAAGGAAAACTATTATTCCGAAACGTTTAATCCTTTATTATCCTTTATTATTTTTTGAACTTAATGGAAAGTATAGAATTAAGTATTATATTTTGCCTATAAATATAGAAAAATGATGTAATGATATACTATAATTATAGTATAACTTTCTATTTAAATATGCTAATATAATCCTTCAATCCTCTTCAAAACAAAATTTTTAAAGCTGAGCTTACAGTTCTCCAAGAAACGTATTTTTCAAAATCTTTTTCATTTAGAGTGTTCATATTGATATTAATTATAATTTTGCCTACATTTATTATTTCAGTTTTAACCAGCAAAATGTAACTATGTGATATAGTTGACCAAAACTCCAGTAGAATGAAAACTATTTTATAAGTTACTTTCAGATGGCTCACAGGCTTAACTCATTTAGTTAGTCTTTTAGTTTCTCTGTCCGATTTTGGCACTTCGGGTTGTCTCTTTGGTTTTTATGCTGAATCTGGCTACTTTTGATATTAAAAACAATTTGTTTTATACAAACCTAATTTTTGTGTATTATTAAAACTGTGTAATTTGGCTAGATTTGAACGGCTGTAGGTGCGGTTCTGGAATACCAAGATTTCTCTACTGCGTTGCAAGCTTTTTCTGTGAATTGAAATATCTCCTGCAATAATGTATCCAGGACATGCGCTTAACTGTACAAGGAACATAAATCTATAACGATGTTTGAGCGTACGAATTCTTTGGACATGCTAAGTGATCCAATTCGTCGCGATATCCCTTCTGTCCCACTAATCCGAAATGCATGCAAATGAGTTCAAACTACTCACTCGCACAATTGACAAATGGCATTAGGCTTTGATAACCATTAAGTCCTCTCAACGGTCAGTTGAGTAATCAATCAAACCCTGCGACCCCTTGCGACTTCGGCGTCAACCCCTCGGAGCTTAGCCGTCGGTCAACTGGCTTCCCGACTCGCTGGACGTCGTCCACCCCGTAAACCGGGTTGCACTTAAACTGTCTGCGCCTGCGCTTCGCTCAAAATCCTGGACGGAGCACGGAGTGTGCGGCGCAGGACCCGCGACCCGCGACTTGGGCAGTTCATTAAAATAAATGCAAGCGCTGTAATGAGGAAAATGCATTGTAATGAAATTAAAGCGAGCACGCAATGCCAAGTAGGGAGAGAGTGTGCGGGGGTTAACTTGCGCAGGGTTTTTTCTGTATGTACATATTTAGTATAGTGCAGGGATAGGGGAGAGACTGCCCGCTGCTCGGGCATGTGCATCGCACTCCGTCGCGATCGGGAGTCGCGGTGGCAGCCACCAACCCTCCACTGGGCACTGTCAAGTGCCGCGCTATTTTTGCACCTTGACTCTGCACGGCCCGCATAATGGAACTTTTTCGCTAAAAATGTTTCCACTCAGCGTGCCGAAAGTGCACTCATTAGTTCTAGTTTGTTTAGCCAGGACAATGCTTCTGCTGTGTATGCAAAAAAATGAAATTAAACAAGTTCGGAGCACTGAGGTGGCCTGTGGAACGTGCCGGCACTATGAATATGTGGGCTTTGCATTTGCCTACAACGCAAGCCGAATCTCTCCCGAAAACTGAACTATAATAAACCCACATGACAAGCTTAGACAATCAAGGTGTCAAATAAATATGTCAAGTTTATGGACCAACCACGCGGCGATCGCTACTAATCTGTCAACAAAGGCCCAGGCCGAGACCGAGCCATTTCCTGTTTCCGCACGGAGGCCAGCAGCAGCCGAGCAACCCCTTTCTACGTGGCTGTTGCGTGTCCATATTCCGGACCAAGCGACTGACTTTCTGACCGACAGGAGGACGGACCGGCCTCGCTGGACTGCCGGCCGGCTGTCATAATTAAAATATGACGCGTGTCTCGTGCACAGGACAATTGCACCGCGGGCAGCGGATCCTGTCGGTTGCAACGCCATTCGTCACGCAAGCAGCAGCAGCAACAGAAGCCGCAGCACTGAGCACGAGGACCTGGTCAATGGTCTGCACATCGGTATGGCCAGCCGGAGCTATCCCTGGTCATTGTCCGGCAACTGGGACAACTGCAGCAAATCGCCTTGGCATGCGCCAATTATACAGACTATGAGCGGAAATTGCTTCAAATCAAAAATTATAGTCTGGAAAGGAATTTTTCCATTTTGTGAATAGAGCCAAAGAATGTCACGGATATGTGTTGCAGAGGACAAGAGTTAATTGAAGCAATTTAGATGTCGGAATAGGTGTGTCAGGGTTCCAACTGGCCACTTAAGTGTGAATTATTTTTGTGAAGTCTTGCCATATAGAGAAAGCTAAGACAAACCTCATATTTGTGTAAGAATTCTGCGTTTGTAAAGGGTGCAATATCACTACTTCATTATGAAGGAGTTATTATTTCTTAAGAGTGCAAATTAGTTTGGCTAAAATTAATCAAGAGCTTAAATGATCTTTGCAAGAAGTCATAAACCAACCCATTTGGATTCTTCCCGATTCTTATCCCATCCCACTCAATATACAGGCTCACTGACTAGACTTCATTTCGGCCTGGCACACTTTTGAGCCCATAAACAATTAGTTTGCATAACGCGTGTTTTACTTTCCAATTCAGTGGGACAATAGGGCGCCCTCACTCCAGACAAGAGTCCGGCAGAGGCAGCTGTAATAATCATAACAAACCCGAAATGGCCTATCCGTGGACCCATCTCTGGTGTAAACGCTTTGCCCATCACTTTCACTGGCCCCGGGAATGAGGGCACCGCCGACAGAACGAGATGCTTTTAATCCTGCCGGCCAACAGCTGCCACAGAGAAAGGACTGAAAGGACCACAGCCCAACCACCCAGGCACACACTTTGAAGTAGGTGATGTTTATGCAAACAGATGAAACGGGAGGCAGACTACCCATCCGGCGGATGCTGGGCAGCCTGCCATAACGATGCGGTGGACATAAAGTTTCATAACATCAAGATACGAGCTTTGAATTATCTCTGATCGCCCCGGGGGACGGGTGATGGGCGATGGAACGTGTCTCTTTGATAAGCAGCGCACATAAAAAACCGAACGGATAAATAATTCCGAGGCAGAACGTGCAATGCATTTGATAAGGATAAGCTGTCGGGATGTGAGCAACCCTTCTGCTCCGCTAATGAGCACACTTGAGCGAGTCACGGCTGCTTTGTTTGCGTTTGCTCAGCTCGGACCGCTAATGAAGAGCGGGGAGAGTCATCCGGCATCCGCTTGCAGGACTTGCATTGTCCCGTGGCGACAAAAGCGACGCATGTCCATCAAGTTAAATCACACAAAACGACGGAGCGGGGGTTGCCAGTCCCAAACCAGAACGCAACCCGCTCATCCAGTCGCAGTAGTGGTTGTCCTTTGTCCCGGCCGGACAGCTTTAAATGATGTTTTTCCCGTTGGCGTCGCTGCATTCTTAATGCCGTGTAAACTTTATTGTTTAATTGCCTTTTTTGTGGGCCGTCCTCCCTTCGCCATTTCACTTTCAATTTCAATTATTTTAATTACGCCGCGAGGGAATTTGTTCCTTTCGTTTCGTTTCGTGGATATAATTAACTAATTTCCAGCGATTTGTCAGTGGAACCCACAATTATGCATTAGGATGACTGGCCGAAATGAGGACACGCGTCATGTGTCCTGCGAGAAAACCTTTTTTGTGGTAGTTTTTCCAGCGGCGGCTTGGGTATCAATTGCATGTTTTTTCCTTTTTTAGGTTTTAGTTTAGGACAGTGGTGCCCAGGCCCCTATGCGCGGCGCATAGGAAATTTCTCTGCCCAAGCTCTGCCGGCACACGTACGAGTGTACATGTTCGTGAGACTTCGGCATCGCTGTTCGGGACACGAACCCGAACTTCGGGTTGTGCTTTTTCTTCGTCTCCTTTACTTCGACAATGCAAAACGAATCAGTTGCTATTGCCGAAACACACTTCGTGCTTGCTTGTAACGGTAAACACCACACACGCGCAATTTTAAAACTGCAAAAGTATGCGTGGGCACCACTGGTTTAGGATCTCTATATCGCAAAGCCTTATCGCATGTCCAAGAAGCCGCAAGATAAATGTCCTGGTACATGGGTCTGCCTCAGATGTCCCGCACACGATCTTGACGTTGAATAATTCCAAGCGAAATGATCCCCGATCTCCGGCTTTGTTCCCCTCTCCCTTTTGATTGATTTGGCAAACAAATTTCGAACGTTTTTGGCACAGAAATTCCTTCTTTTCGCATGAAAAATGGGTTTTCTTTGGGCAGAAATTGAAATTTCTTTTTTTGGTTCAATTTGTTTGCAATTTTCGTTGTTGATTTAGGTTACTGCGGCGGGGTTGCTGCGTGAAAAATTGAAAATTGCGAATGAATTTCTCTTTAAATGGCAGACATTCGTTTTCCTTTAGTTGAATAATTTGCGGTAATTTATTATCCCCCCAAGACGTATCAAAATGAGCTTCGAATGAATTATAAATCCTTTTTCTTCCTCTCTTTGCAGGTAAGACCGATGACATCAACTACTCATTAAGAAGGCCGAACAGCTATGACTCGGACACTGCAAGTAATATTCATGAACTCTGATATCACTGGCTGAATATGACTCAAAGGTTGCATTTATTGAATGAGATCAGCTATTATTTTCGAGAAGTCTTGGGTTAAATTATCTTCTTAGGCAGCCGAAACAAATTCTTTGAGAATTGGAAACGACCTGGGATACTTTTCTGCTCTGGTAATGCGATCGTAAAACCTTCTTCTGGTCTCACAACACCACATAAGAAATATGAAATAATGAGAAATCGCATCAAAATGTCAAAATCATTTTTTAGGTATTACATTTTGCACGCCATTTAAAAATTGCATCCCTAAGAATGTCTTGCCCGAGGGATCTGCAATGAGGCTTCCCAGTTCCTCCCCTCAAAATTATTGGGCCTTAAAAAAAATAAAAAAATAGGATTTATGTTCGAAAATATTCGAAACATTTTTATTTGATCTTTTTTTCCTGCGAAATTCTTACCCCTACTTAGTTCGTCTTCCCATTTGAACTTTAACCTTGCCTTGGCAGAGAAAAATCACTCGAGCGTGCCTTGATTTCCGTTCAGCCCACCAAGATCCAGTTGAGAAACACCCTGAAAATGTATTGGAAGTTTTAATTAATTTTCGGTTGCTTAAGTGAACTAGCAGCCATTTGTAACGTGCAAATTTAAAGGATTTTTAATCAACAAAAAAAAATGAGAAGGAACAAAGTGCATTAGTTCTTTATAGTTCTTTAATTATTTTCCATTGAAGAAAGAAATATATTAAAGTTGGTTGTTTTCAAAGTTTAATATTTCTCGAAAGGGTAGAACAAGTTCCGGCAAAGAAAAAGTATTATGTACAATATCTCAAGTAGTATTTTCACCTCTTAGTTACCATAATTATATATATCAATAAAGAATTCCCATAGTTCGAATTATTTATAATTATTCGATCTCATTGTTCGAATTTGAAGCAAATTAAAATCGCTTGCCCTCTGGGGTGCCTTATGCATATTCATGTAACCCAATTACTTTCAATTTATCACGTCTAATTTTAGATCTATCTATTATATATGAGGTATCGCATATCGCGTTTTCACAATATAGTATGTGGCATATTTTCCACTAAATCCCTCAACGAGCACTTCTGGGAAGATCCACCGTGGCGTGCAGCAATTGCGATGCGTTATTTACAGAAATAAACTGAAAATAAGCAAAAATACAAAACAAACACAAGGGCCAAAGCACAGAAGCCCCACCTCCCTCTCACCCACCGACCCTGAATAAGAACAATTTATGGTTTGCCTTTCAGTTCAGTTGAGTTCAGTTGCTGGGAACGACTTGCGTCAGTTGTGTTCTTGCCGAATTTACGTATGTAAATAATTGAGTTTGGCATATGAAAGCGAATATAATTTAATTGTTTCAATAATCGCAAGAGAATATATAGGCTCTCTTGTCATTCCTAGTTGTCTTTCGGCATATTTTAAGGGGGAACTCTGTAGTCGCGGGGGGAAAATGTAAAAAGGCGGGAACGATGAAAATTATATTTAATATCTGAGTTGGGTTTTGTACTTCAAACAGAGTCAAAGAAACACTCTACAGAGTTGAGAAGGTTACTATGAACTCTAAAATGCTTTGAATAATATAAAGATTGGATTAAAATAAAATGGTATTTATTAAATATATTTTCTATATATACATTTTATTGCTTAAATAATTCTTCCCAGCTTTGTAAGCTAAGAGTAAAGTTTAATTTTTGGAGAAAACATGTTAGTTTTGGGACACGTTATCAACAGTTTAATTATTTATTATTTAAAATAAAAAAAAAATAAGCAGTTATTCGAGGGAAGTACTATATATATTCTTTAATAATTTGTAGTGTATCAACTTACCAGACTCGAGAAATATCGCTTATGAATCTTTTTTGGCGCACAAGATTTAATTTGACTGCCTTTTGCCTCAGGCGACTCTCCAAACAGAGTTTTCCTCTTTTTCCACAAGGACTCCTGGAGTAGAGGAGCAGCTGCCAACGAAGTTTTGGGGCTGACACAGAGATACAAACTCTGCTGCTCCACCGAGGCTCCCTCATGTACTTAGCATATTTGCATTAACAAGCACACATATATATTTATATACATTTTTTAGGTATTTCGCATTCATATGTCTGCGAGTGATGGAGCAGGGTTTTCGGGATTTAGGTGGGGGAGCAGGCCATTAAAGTTATTGATTTTCTGCCGTCTGCAATTCTGCCCTCTGGCCAACGCAGTTAACCCCCGCTTGCTCCACCGCTTACCCGGGTATCTCCTCTCCACATTTAAATTAATCAACTCAATTTGTGCAAAAGTGCAGTGCGGCAGGGAGCGCTGATTATATGAGCAGACAGCGATGTCAACTTCAGCGAATGGGAAGAGGCTTGGCTTTCCTTTTTTCCCCCGTTTTCCGAAGTGCCCGTAACTCTTCTTACCCTAATAATTATGTCACGTCTGACCGGAAAATTATGGCGCAAGGAAAAATGTTCTCCTGTTCCTTGGGCGATTTCATGGATTTCACAAATTTCGCAAATGTTTCCTTCACGCTCCATTATTGAGGCTCGAAGATAATTGGCAATCGCAGGGTCCACAGAGAATATTTAGCCAAAATTATGAATTATTAATTATGGTTGAGCTGAGACGGTCCCAGCACCCCTTTCAGCCGGGCAGCCTCTGAGCCCCTCAGCCCATGTCCGATGTGTAAGCGCATTTGGCGTGAGAACTAATTCGCTTGTAATTTCGGGCGAGGAAAGTGGAAAATGTGAGGCCTCCGGAAGGGTTAGAAACTGTAAATGACTTGCCATGCAAATTATGAAAAGTATGAATACCAAATTAGTTTTGGATGATGAGCATTGAATATGCCAAATTTCCTTTATCGCCAAGGGGTTTGCGAAGATGCAGTAAAACTCATGTGGTTGCCTCATGTTGGTCTATGTAATGCTTCTAATTCCAAAAATAAACTTGCGTAAGCCGGATTACGCATGGAATAAAAACACAAAAAGCTTAAAATTCATTTGAATATTTCGAACAACCCGTGAATCATGTTTCCCTCGCCCAAACACATGTGTGATCACTCACTGACCCACTAAAAAAAAGCACTCTGCACATTTATTTCCATAGCAAATGAGGCATGCTTCCCTTCTTCTCTTTTCCCAAATAAACTATTTTGTCCGCTTGTTTTGCACTGCGAATCTGAATATTAAATATAATCAAACATCAGCAAATGTACTCAGCTAAATCAAATAAATGACTTGTCATACGCCATGACAAATCGTACGCTTCCGCCTTCAACCCTCTCCGGGCCGCTCGTCTGGGGTGTCAGAGTCACCACGCTGAACTTGGCTAAGCCTGGCCAATATTTGCCCAACAAGCTCCGAGTGGGAGTCGCAGAAGTATCAAATGTCAGTGCAGGGGTGCAGGATTCGTGGTTAGCCGAGGGAAGCCTAATTTGTTTGCACATACAAGGGTCCAGGGCAGTGGCAAGTCGGCTTATTTTCGAAAGGGGTTTCAAATATCAATTTGCGGTGGTTAAAATGGTTTATTCTATGGCAATTTAGCTACTGTTTTTAGTAATTTTGCTGAAATAAAATGCAGATAATAAGATTTGGAATGAAAGAAATTATCTTTGTGTTAGCGACGTTTGCAGCTTAATTATTCCAAGACATAAAGCCAATTTTGAAATAGAAAAATAGTGAATTTTTAAAAATCACTAAATAAATTAAGCTGTAATATATTTTTATTTAGGCAAGTTTCTCGTGCAGTAAGCTCACCCTTGGCAGAAGCATTTTCAGCCAATTAAGTTTGCCAACGAATTGCTCTTGTCAGGACTTGGGTGAAGCGGGAACACCCTAAAGCACCCTCAGGTCACAATTAGCCTGTGGCTGTTTCTCTTGGCGGGGGGGTGGAGTTTGTTAGTTTTTAACCCTTAAAGCGCAAAATAGGTCCTTTTATTAACGTCATTAAAATGCTTTTTCACTGCTTTATCTCGATGATTTCATTCGGGGCTAACCGAGTTGAACTGGGACAATTGAAATGGAAAGTGTCGCACAAAGTCAGCCTCTGACCCACCCACAAGTGCAACCCCCTGCGGACACGGATACAATGCGTAGCTCCCGTGCAACCAGCATTCGTCAATGAAATCTGGGCAAGTCCAGGCGCAATCCTCGCGGGGTGCGACCCAGACGGGTGCGCCCCTTGGTGTCGCAGGTTGATTAGAAATTCCATTAAAATTTTGGACAAAAAATGTACGTACGGTAGCAACCGCGCCCAGGTCCTGTTGGCTAATACACTGATAATTGAGTCGCTATTTATAAATTATAAATAAAATATGCTAAAATGTTGTAGGAAAATCAGGAGTTCTAAAAAACATACATATTATATGTAACATAGTACATCATATCTACTGCTTATTTGAGGAGTTTAATAACTCTATACTCTACTCTTCATCTTTTCAATTCAATGACTCAAATAAAAATGTCTCTAGCTTTTCCATTCTCCTAAAGGGATTTATCATATTAATATATGTAACTCTTAGACGATTTGTTTTCACAGTGCATAGTTTGGGGGGTGGTTTCTTCCCAGCGATCCAACCACCCACAAACACTGGCTAAGGGGCAACCTTAAGTTCCCCTGATATCGCGTGAGATGTCTCGCCGTCAATGACTGTACTTCCTCCTCCTTCCTGCCACTTTCTTTTTGTATTTCAATGTCGCTTGCCGCTGATGTCGTCTAATTAAGTCGCAAAGTGTGTCCCTGCTTGGGATTCGGATCGGGATTGGACTGGTAAAGTAGAGCAGAGTGCGGAGTGTGGCCCCGATAAGTGAGGCGAGCAAGTGTGTTGCGAGCGTGTCCAATTATCGAGCATATAATGCAGTTCACGTGTCGCTGGCTGCTATAACTGGGACTCGCACTTTAGGGCCATCTTCGCGGTAACGACAGAGATGTAATCTGAAAATAAACTGCAGTTTCTGATTTAGCGAAAATAATTTATAAGGTTTATCGTGGCGTCAGTTTGGCTTTTGGAAATCTAGAAGGAAGATAAAGAGACGTAAGGTAGGTTGTAGCTTCAGATTTACAAAATCACCAAATAATGGGCTTCCTGATCTAGCGGATGCTTAATACTTACACTTCCTAATATTTTCTTATCACAGAAAGTAACTAACGTATATAACCTTATATTAGAGCATCGGAAATTGAATTTAAACATTCCTAGATCTTAACTTATACAAATAGACTAAACAATGTTTTTGGGAATAAAGTTAAGATTTAGCCCTAATTTGTACTAAAGTGCTACAGAATTCCTACTAGAGTATTTTTAGACCTCTGTTTGCAATAAGTCTGGTTGGAAACAAAAATATGGAATCAAAATGTGTGTAGAAAAAGCTTATCAAACGCTAATCGACCAATAGTTTCACCTGATTGCATTTTTACGTATATGTTGAATATATTTACTCGTACACTTTCCCCACATTGTATAATTATTGCAAATGATGATAATGCGAGTGAGCAGCACATGCCGAATCCCCGCCAGCATCGCTCTCTGGAGGAAGTGAATCGCATAACCGAGGCAATAACAACAAGAGCAGCCCCGAGCGGCCCACTAACCGAAACCCCAAAACTAAAGAAAAAACAATAACCACAAACCGCTGTCTGCACAAGGGGAAGGCTGGGAGCACTGCACAGGTCTTCCACGAGTATCCCCCAAGCACTATTATCTCCATCTCCATCTTCATCATCGTCATCAACGGTGGCAAAATGTTTATTATTGCATTTTGATTTCCGCATAATGTTTTCCTTGCCACTCTCTCTTTTATTTATCTTTGTTTAATGCTCTTTACGTCCCGGCCTCTCTTTGGGGTTCTCTTCAACGTCAACAACCCCAAGAAAGGAAAACACTGTTTTTTTTCGCTCGCTCTTTTCTACTTTACAGAGCCCTGTACTGTTAGTCTCAGGAAACCCGTTATTTTCCCTACCATTTCCCACCACGCACTTTTATCAGATTGTGTTGAGTGTCAGTTATTAAATTAGCTAGTTCTTATCTCTAATCGATTTCAGTTAATATTACGAAGAGAGAATGCTTGTAGTTTGTTTTAAGCAGAACCAATAACATTCTTTAGAAAACATACGCACTTTGTAAAATAAATTCTATCAATTTAAAAATTAGCTTATTTTACTTATTTTTTAAATAGTCTATTTGGATAACTCAATGTGAGTCCGGTGTTGTAAGTTACTTTCTAATTTGTTTCGACTTTTAATTTTTTAGATTAAGCAGATGCATTTGTTTTGAGCTTACACAGTATGTTACTTATAAAAAACAAAATTCTTTATGTATTTGAACATTCTTTTGATATTTTCTAAACTACAAATTAAATAATTCCCTTTAAAAAGTTTCGATGTACCCATTGATTTTGAAGAATATCATTAAAATGGGTAAAAAATGAGTACTACTAATAGCAGAAATCCAACTTGGAAAGGATCTACTAACATGCAAAACGATAGAAATTGTCAGGAATACAAATATCTTACATTACCATCCAACTTTTTCAGCTGCACTAAGATTGACTTCGAACTAACATGGCTAGGTGTTTCCTATAATCAATAATAATGAACTTTTTTTATTTTTTCATAAACACATTCCTTTATTATTGCATAAGTTTCCAATGGCAGTTGGCAATAATCTAGGTTTTTACTACAAGATATTTATAAAGAAGTTGCATTTCATTATTTCATCAAATGACTCTTTTCCTGTTTACCTATACAAATTTCGGTGGGCGAGTTGCGGAGACACCCAAGTATTTTGCTTCCAGTATCAGCAACAAGCTGTTAAGCGGGGCAGACTGGTTTCCACCTCTTGTTTACCTGCCGCACGCTCACCTTCGCAGCAACAGCTGCTGTTGGCTAACAGCGCGCTGTTAGCGTTAACCCTCGACAGCGGCGTTAACCCTCAGCAGCGGTCCGCTCCGCGGGCCTCGAGACTCTCGCATTCAGTTGTATCTCGACCAGCGCTCGATGTGGACGTGCAGAGCGTATACTTGATTTGGCAGCGACTTCTGCGTTAGGGCCCCGCGCGTAACTTTTGGCGTGAACTTTTTGGCTGGACATTTTTTGGATACTTGACGAAATACCCGGAGCAACAACAAATTAGCAGAGGCGAACGGATGCCGTCAGACATATAAATACGGCAGCAAGCGAATATTTGATGAGTGATTTTTGTGCTTTGTTGCCCCAAAAGTTTCGAATGCAAAGTGACCAAGTGCGTTAGTCATCATACAAGTTATTTATGTGCTAAAATGCAAATGCAAACTAATAAAGTGCGGCCGAGGAAGCCAATAAGTGCAAATATAAATAAATAAGCAAGAGATACTACGTGGAAAGCAAAGAGCACGAGAAGGATTACTCGAACACAAACAGCGGCAGTGTAAAAATAGCAAATACCCAAAGCAATAGCAAACTCTTTTCATTGCCAACACGCGCTGCCAAAGGCTAGCGAGAAACCAACGCGCAGAAAAGCGGCTTACGGCGTAAACAGAAGCAACAGTTGCAGTTTCGGTCTAAAATGCTGGCGGTCAAGAACTTCTTCCTGCCGGAGCGAGCCAAGGCTCCGGAGACTCCGCAGCGATTCTCCCGGATGCCCGAGGCCTTCCTCCGGTCCATCCGGAGGCGCTCCCTGCGCGTGAAGCGCGCCAAAAGCTTGGTGGTGCCCGATCGCAGCGAGAAACGCAAATCAGGTGAGGTACAGTGTCGATGTAAAGCGACCGATATGGGGAATGAGGGTTATCATGAAACCACTCAATTAACATACAAAATAAAATAACATTAATTAGAAGCTAATAATAATTATCCTTACAATCATAACAACTACAACCTCTAAAAGAAAATATTCATTTTAACAAGTCAAACATTTTTCCCACCTTAAGTACTGACTGTCTGCAGACCCCTTTCATCATTAACTAAACTCAAGCCTTTCTGCCAATTAAAATATTTAATAATTAGTGTTTTGTAACTTAATATTCAGCTGGTTCAGCTAAATAGCCAAATAAGTTTTATGCAATTTCGTTAATTACATTAGGCGAAACAAGAAAATCATAAAACAATGACCTTGTGCGCCAGCTTCATTAGCCTTTAATGTGCAACCGTCCAAGTAAACTCCATTTCAACTCTATTAAAGTGAACAAAACAAAAAAAATACATCAAAATATAAATAGAAAAGGCTGAAATGGCACATCGCGTGTCATGTGTCAAAGTGTGAGGCAAACTTTTGGTGTTGCAAGCAACGAATATAATGCAATTTGGCATAGTTTCCCTTTGATACTTCCTCAGTTCCGACTGAGGCTTATTATGCCAAAGTTATGACACCATTATGTCTTATTTTTCAAACAATTTTGCATGAAAACTTCGAATAAACAAAAGTTGCAAGACCGTATTGTTTCCATCAAATCACCGAGCGAAGTGAAGAGGAGTGAAAGGTCGATAAAACAGCGGAAAGCGAAAGTTCGGGGTAAATTTGGCCACAGAGGGAAGTTCAATAGGGGAAGGTGGCTTTTGTCAGACTTGTAACAGTGACTTACATTCGTATGTTCCGGCATTGACTGCCAGTAGCCGTGACAACGGCCGAGGAAAGTTTGTCCACCTCTCACTTTGCCACTTATTTAGCATGCAATTATCGATTCTCGAATAATGCGGGTCGAGAAGCCGACACATTGCAACCAATGCCAAATGCCTCTTAATGACGTAAATACGGAGGAGGCGGTGGATCAGCGGATGGGTGGAAGGTGCCTCTGCCGCAACACGACACTTGGGCAGGACTGGTGAAGAGCTTACAAGAGCCTTGGTTTCTGGGTCTGGTAAATGTGTCAACTGGTTCTCGCCACTTGTAGAGATCTTTCCGAGAGATTACCTGATTGATCTGCTGCCTGATGTGTGAGATTAAAGACAGATATATCATATCGTTTGTTAGGGCCATGAATCACCGAGGGCACTCTGCCTTGGTAGACTGTCAGAGCAATTTTACAAAAATAAAGACATGGGTTTGGAGTTCACACAGCTTTTTCCTCAAGGTAGTCCATTGCCTTTATAAACATTTGGCTTCAGAATTTTTCTTTGCAATCATTTATACAAAGATAGCTTATCAATAGCGAAATCTTAGTCATGTGTATTCTCTGGAAGACGTGTGTATACCCTAAGGAACAGTATGTTTAATTCTATACTCTACCCGCGGATCATTTTCTATTTTTAACGCTGACAGCTTTTTTCTTTGCTTAAGCGCAATTACTGTTCTTGCATTCTCTTGAGTGTGGAGATATTATTCCTGATCGGCTCATTAAATGCGACTCAAATGGCAAATTCCATTCGGAATTGCATTACAATAGAATGTATTGGAACTCGTGTTATACTCTGTGTTTGCCATTCTTTTTGCTACCAATAATAAAGGCCTCAAGTCGACTCAAGTCTTGATAAGATAAGAAATGAATTTCCTTTCTTTAGTGGAGCATATATACATAATTGTTCTATTTATTTCCGTTCGTTCACTTTGTTTAATTAAAAGACGTCGTTCCAGTCCCCCAAGTGATAAGTTTTAGAGCCCAGATAAGCCAGGTCCGCGGAGTGAATACCAAATACCTGAGATAGATGACATTTCAAAGACCTTGGACAGCCTTTCGCCTGAAAGACCCCAAAGTGGACGGATCTAAACGCTTTATCGCGATTTGCAAGCTATTTCAATCTGTTCCACGCAACACTTTTCCCTATGCTTTGTATATTTTTTATTTGTTTTGTATTCTTTTTTCCTGTTTTTGTATACGTACAGTTTTTATTTCTTTGGACGCCCGTGCACTCAACGCTTAAACAAGATAAATAAAGAGTCAACAACAACGGCGAAATAATACGCTCAACACATTTTGTGCGAAATACAAACACAAACATAGGCCACGAAATATAGAACGTTTTTACGGACGAAAAAGAAGAACTCATATGATTAAAATTAAAACGCAATTGTATTTGCCTGGGGCACACACGAGTGTGTGAACGAGTTTCGGTCGGGTTGGACACATGGATCTGCATACTGTATCCATGCGGAGATGGGCAATCCAGTTGATGGGCACATGAGATCACGGCACATTAGCTTCCCGACCCAGACGAGAAGTGACCTCACTTTGTGTGGGAAAGTTAGTCGAAGAAGGTCTTCAATTACATTTTGGCACACCGACTGCAAATTCATTCGATCCTCTGCCCACTCTTTGACCCTTGGGGAGCCCCTGAGATGCGTCAACTTCCTGAGCGACTCTCACGCGTGCCCTTAATTAGCAACCACAAGTTCTGACTGCACGAATGTATGAGTGATGAAGTCTCGGCATTCGCAGTTAAATTCATTAATTAACAAACCGCCCACCAGACCAGTAACAGCTCAAGCATAGATCAGTATTTGGCAAACCCTAAAAGGCAGCTCGACTTTTGGTTTCATCGCTGCTTTTGGTCAGAACCAGCTCTCGAGTCATCGGATTGTGTTGTTCCAAGTGTCACCTCTTGGACGGTGTCAATCATGGAGCGAGTCTCGATCGGAGGGGTTCATCGATCGGTTCTATTAACCATTAATCATTCGCCACTCCACGGTCACAGACAGCCCAAACAAGAGGCCGGGATGCTTCTTTATATGGTTCGCTCTCTAAATGGCGTTAACGCACGCGCCGCCTTTTAGCCTCCACTTTAAATGCACCTTTTCTTATTCGGCATCTTTTTAACCGTAGCGCACACGCCCTGTAATTATCTATCTTTATTTTCCACATTGTATTTGAAGAGCGAAAACTTGGGATAACGTGTAATTAATGAAGTTTTATGATCTCTGGCATTACTTTCTCATAAAAATATGATAATTTCTGTGCGTATCTAGTTTATGATGTCTCTATCTTGGCTGATAATATCATATTATTAATAGTTTGAAATTGAGGCATTTCTTTTTTTGAGCCAGTCATCTGGGGCAGATGGAAACACTTATTACATTTTCCAGCAATTACAGTCCTGTCTTAATAATAATATGTTAATAAGATAACATGATTTAAAAGGGAAAGCTTGTCTTAACTAAAAGCTAGTTAATATCTTAGACTCAATACCATCCCCCTTAAGTTCTCTAAACATTTTCTCCCACGCCTTGCCCGTTTCTTCGGGGTGTTCCAAGATATCAACCAATTTGTTGATCATCCCGACTTAGGGCTGGGAAAATGCTCACATGCTATCGACCATGACGAAAATCAAGCGATCGGGCCTTACTTAAGAAAACTGTTCCCAGCCAAGCTGGGAAACTATTCAAATTTATTTCGACACTTTTCTCCAACAACAACGGAAAACAAATTTGCGTATTTTCAATTAAATCATCTGAAGACGATTCTCCCCTCTTCCAGCCCCAGAGACAGACAGGCAACCTGTCAAATGGCAAAGGAAAATGGAGAAAAATTTAAATGCATTTGCCTGTAATGAGAAAATAGCTGGAAAATATGCAAATTAGACGACAACCGACACGTTTCAAACGCCGCTTCCGCCTCGAACAGTGGGACACTTGTTGGGAAAACAAAAATACCTATCTATCCACCACCAAAGTGCGTCAATCGACGTGGCTGGAGTTTTCTCCCCAAGTATAGCAGGCAGCAGGTTTATTGGTCAACTCCATTCAGAATGCAAAGTGTATCTAAGCACAACAATCAAATTTTGAATAGCCAGTTGCCTGCCCAAAAGGGGGACTGCATTTTCGATGTGCTTCGCTTTGAGCTCGCTCTGGCCCTGGCCTGGCCCTTTGTTTCCCGAATTCCAAAAGCCCCATCCAGAATTTTATATAAGGGAACGGCAACGCATGTGGAAACGGAAGTTCTTATTTAGGTTTTGTTAGCGCTCCGCTTCAATCTAAGGTTTAATGCCCATTGAAATTCAAATGCCGAGGTTGACACCGCCAAATTGTTGCTGGTGTCGGGGGGCGCTTCCACTTAGTAATAAAATTCCAACATAATTTTTACAATGGCACTTCCAGGGCTCTTGGTGAGTGCCCGTTTTGGAGGAAAGCCCTTCCCTATGGCACTGGTTTCCTTTCGCCTTGGCCGAAAGTTCAGTCACACTCTAGTTATTCCCGCGTCTCGTAAACTTACGTGATTCTTACAACATAACCAGTTCTCAGTTCGCATTTTCGGATGCTTTGTGGGCAGTTGTCTGATCTCTGCTGCTGCTGGCAAGACCGATATATCTACACTGTCCTACACCGCTCTGCGGGTCCTCTGATCAGATTACAAACACAACAATCGTAAAGTACTGACTTTAATGGGGAATGATCATTACCTTTCGTTAGTTTTTTATATGGGTGAAGTGGCGGTAAAAATGTGGTTAAGGGATATCTCAGATAAGAACATTCTTAATAAGACAAGATTGCTAGAGTCTGCGAAACAAAATGGTATCCTTCATAGCAAATAGAAATGGTATTACTTATATGTGCATATAACACATTACGAGTAAGAAATTATAGCGAAGTATATCTTTAAAAGGGACTTAAAACCGCTTGTTGGTTGCGTCTTTAAACCTGCTGTTCAGTGTAATTCAATACCCTCCTCATACGGGGCCGTGCATTGGCGTATGACTGATAGCAGTGAGTTACTGCCGGTTGGTGTATCTTGGCAGAAACACAAACATCGGCTAATGGCCAAGAAGTCATTGAACCGCTAAGAGACAGTGGGCCAAGCAGCTGGGACAGATCGGAGCTGCCCACGGGTAGAATTCTTTCAACCCGCTCCAAAACTTTGGAGAGGCAGAAGAAAACCAGAAGAAAATGCTGGCAAAATTCAGAAAATTCAGACTGAGAGATGCGAACGCACACGATGCGACACTCACGTAGAAAATCACCGAAAAACGGCCATAAATAAGATTGTAATGGACGGCGGTCGGGGGAGCCTCTGCCAGAACAATGGTCATCATAATTTTTTGCCCTGAAAGGAGAAAAGATGTAAACGAGCTGGTCGGGCGACAATGGCAGATGAGATGAGATTCTAGGTAACTGGCCATGAAGCAAACTGCCGCTAAGGAGGCTGCCGCAGGAACGAGAGTCGGGAAAAGTAAAAGTAAGCAGTTTAATTTGTTGCGCCTGAGCGACTGGGAAAGCGGAAGGGAAAGGAGCCGAAAGGAGAGGAAAAGTCAGCTGGTCAGTCGGTCAGCAGTCGGTGATCGTGGAATATCGTTGGCCAGCTGCTTGTTCTCTCTGTCTAATGAGGCGCCTGACCATTCCAAATCAATTTAATTACAGCGAAATTTATGAGTCACAAATGACGTCCTTTCAGATCGCCAGATCTCTACCACCTCGTACCACACTCGTATTTGTGTTTTTAGCAAACCCCAACCGCAAGAGGGAAACCTCAGAAGCAAAGGCTCACACAGAAGACAATCAAATGCTCATCATTGACAATCTCACCGCATAAATATTAAACACAAATACGATTCCTATTTTATTTTATTTGATTTTACGACCGACCATCGGCCGACGAGGAAGAGCAGCTGAAAAGTACGAATCCCGGGAAAAATACCATTTCCCTTAGCACTTTCCTTTCATTTTTTCCTGGCTTTCTTTCTCAGTTTTTCTACCGTCCTTTGTCTCGGGGACTGACACTTCATAAATATGTCATATTTAATAGAGTACTGTGAGCTACTGAGGAAACGAGCGAGTAAGTGAAGGAAGCCACCGAGCAACCACCAGGAGATGGTGTCCTGCCCGTCCCCGGGTTCTCGTCCTCTCACTTGCTTTCTCCGGTGCCATTGTCAACTCTTGATTGACTCGCACGAGCTGAAAAGATTTTCCAGCCGGGTGTCATTTTTTGCGCTTTTTTCGATCGAAAAAAATGTACTTATCGGGAGGGAAGCGTTTTTAAGGAAAAATTATACGAATTTTTCCGGGATCTTGGTAAGATGATATTGGGAATGCAATCATATCATAAATTTGACATTTAATCGCTTTGGGTTGGAAGGGGAGGGAAATTAACATTTACTGGGAGAATCGGTCATCATGACACAATTCCTTTTAAAAAGACTATTGAGTAAGGCTAAATATCAGCTGTGAAGTCATCTGAAATTCAAAAGAAGTTTAGATTAGACTGCTTGTGATAAGGCTCAAAAGTGGATTGCAAAAGTGAGTTATTTATGAAGATAACTAAAATATTTTCGTCTCCCAGTTTTTCTATATGTCTTGGGGCCCCTACAGCATAAGTTTCTACTAGCTTATGGACTGTAACTTTTATTGTATGAAATTGATTTAGGAAATACCTGGAGACTGATAACGAAGACTATTATACGTCGCACTTCGTCCATTGAGTGGAGGGTCTTTAACTGCTGAACGATAAGAAATCGTAGCTTACGGCCTGGTGATTTCTCTTTATTAGGTTCCTCTGTTACCTTTTTATTATTTTACCGCCTCGTGTTTTGCAATTACTTTTCATGCGCATGATAAATGAGTTTCGACACAGAAACAAATTCAGTTCGGCCCCAAAACTGATAAAAGTACCCAAAATAAAAAGCCCAGGGAAGAAGAGTCAACAAAGAAACCGTCTATGCCTGTATAAACAGCGATATATTTGTATTCCGGGTGCAAATGAGAACGAGTTTGCTTTTGAAATGGCAAAATGGAGTACGGCATTGAGGAGCTGGCGCGAAGATGCTTTATTACCTGAGGACACAAATAAATCTCTGGGCCAATGGCAGCATCTCAAGAAGAGCCTCCTTAGGGGATCGAAACCCCTTTTAACCCTTTTGCAAGGCTCGGGGCGTGGTCTGCCGAGGGCCTGCGCCTCGTCTGTGACCTTCGACTGTGCTTGGACATCTCCATGTTCGAGCAGAGTTTCTCCTCAATTCAATTTATCAAAATCCATCCAACACATGCTCCGCTCTGGGTGATCTTTGAGAGATCTTTCCAATTGCTTGCTCGCCACCATCTGTTTACTCGTTTGCTTGGATGTTCTCACATCGGCTAATGATGCGTGAATTTCTGTGTCAATTATGATTGTTTTCGCCGGATTTCTGGGCGATGAAGTCATGTTCTTGAATCCGCATTTCCATGCGGAATATGGACCTGAACGCGGCACGAGTCATATGTAACTGGCGGATACCGTTTCAGGTACACACCCATCCCCATGCCGTCCGTGCATCCCTCTCACGTTGCGTGACGCTGATGATGCCCCGGGGGCGAACCTTGAAGTGTCGCACTCATTCGTGCAGAACTGTTCCTCTCCTCTCCAAAAACAACAGTTGGACGGAACGCTCGGTGCCGGAGCCCCCTCCGACGTACAAGTTATTGTTTTGTTTGTTTTGACTTGTAATTAATCGCAAAATGTAACTGCTACTGTACGATTCTGTTCCAAAACAGAATTGGGGAGTGCAGCCGAACAGGCTCAGTCTTATGAGGCTTTCAAATAGTTGAAATAAATATCTCCTAGCTAGCTGCAGTTCAGTCTCTTTTATACACTTGAAAACAATCTTGAGACCTGGCAGAAACAGCTGGAATTGCCTCCACTGAAATGTTACTCTTAAGAGCTGTGTACTCGGTCATCTTTTCCTGTATTTATTCACTATTTTCCTTGCCTTTTCCTGTCTGCGACATCCTCCTTCGACTTCGCCTTCACCGTCGCCTGCCCCTCTTGTAATCTTGTTTGTGCGATCGCCCTTTTTGCCCCGAATCATTTGTGGGCCTTGCTAATTTTCCTTGCCTTTTGTCGCACCCAGAGAGAGGGAGAGCGTCTCCGTCCCGCTCTATGCCACCAGTCGCCGTGATCTTCTTTCACCGATCTCTGGGCAAACACAAAAAGAAAGTAAATCAGATTTTGGAGCAGATGTGCAGAAAGTACATAGGCAACTAGCGTTTGAGTCGTGAAAGGTACTGGCACCGTCCGAACTCCAGTGCCAAGATTGCAAGGGAAGAAGGCAGTTGGGACAGGCGAGAGGTCCAGAGATTTATGGCCTGCTGTTCACCAGATCTTCGAGACTGGACGGCACACTGTCGACACGACCAGCCTACCTAAATATTTTCGTAGGCCCCATGCAAATATCCCACTCGCATTCATATGATTTATCCCAGAGATCTGGCGCTATTCATTAATGTGCGCATGAAAGGCGCGGCGAATGAAAAATATTCCTTTATTATGGTTATGGCTTATTAAAATCACATTATTTGACCATTTATGGGCATGCCTGGAAGTATCAAAACATCCGCAGGGTATGATCTATGGATGGCCGCTTGTGGGATCTAATGAGTGGGAATTCGTAATCCAGCTCAGCTTTTTATTCAGACTTTAAGGCTCGCTCATGGTCAATGAATACTTTGCTCGCATTTGATGTTTTTATCAATTCCCTTCCGGTTTTATGGTCCTGTGTTTCAGCTGTATTTGTGGAAAGGACTGTCGTAAAATTATGCGATGACAGTTCGGAATGCTCCTCGTTGTGGCTACCGTAAACAACTAAACGCTTATAAACCTTTTACGACTATTCCTCGGCCAATCCTTGGCGCCTCCTGCACAAATAAAATTAATGTACATGTTTTTCTTGGATGCACGGCACGCTTCTGGTGATAAAAAACTCTGCCTGGCTTGGTTTCGTCCAGTTCGGTTACAGCAGCTGTCAGTCATAAAACTAAGCCATCTATATCTTCAAGTTTCGGGTCACAAGGTCGGTCACCTGGCTGCTTGTCGTTCGGGAAACATGTTTCCAGGGAGCGAGAGAGAGAGTTGGATTGGAACGCCGGAAAGGGATATGAAAATTTCGGTATTGTTCGCTAATTAAAATGCTTAACCCACATCAAGAGCCGTAAATCCCGAGCACGGGCTACGGTGGGGTGGCAGCCTTCATCTTATCGCCTCAATGGCAAAAGTGTATAAACACAAACAAACAAAACTAGGAAACATAAAGGAAAGGAAAACAAATCCCAACCAACACAAACCCCTTCGCCCGGACACTTTCTCCCAAGAACAAGAAATGGTAATGGAAATGGAAATGCTAGATTCGGAAATCGAACCTCTTTCGGGCTGCAGCTAGTTTGCATACGTAATTATGTTGGGAATTTTGACAACGATGGCGACATTTGACATGAGTTTGAGTAACGATCCCAGAGAGATAAAGAGATGCAGCCAGGAGGGATAGCCGCAGCCAAGGGGTTGCCCCGTCCTGGCTGGCGGTTTGAACTTCACACATAAGCCGATCGCCATCCCGCTCGATCCCGATCTCGATCCCGATTCGGATGCCTCGGGGCGATGGTTAACCCCATCCCGTCCCATCCCAGCCCAGCCAGCCTCAGACATTTGACATCATTAGTCAAACTTAAAGACGCATTTGTAACTGGCTTGTAACTTTAAGCGCTTTAGGCTAATGACGAGCCATTAATTAGGCGGGCTCGTCTCTGGCCGCCTGCAATTTGTTACAATTCGAGCACTGAGAACCAAAAGAAGCGGGAACCAGTCTGCCGCGTCGCCTCCGTCTCGGTGCCCGACGCCATCTTTGATCCGAAAACCATTCCCATTTACCTTTAGGGGCATGCAAATTGCAAAACCGCGCTAATTTTTCTCTTGGCCGGCGTGTGCATATCGCTTTCAATTGAGTTTAACAATTGAAATGCGCCGCGCCGCTCCTGGCCCAGATTTATTTCGGTATTCGGTATATTCCCAGTATTATATAACACAAAAGGCATATTTATTTCATTTTAATTTGTAATTTTGCGCTTTGGTCAGCAAGGCAGCAGTGCAAACCAGTTGAACTTGTCTTGTCTGCCGCTGTCCGTCGCCTTAGTCGATTAACAAGCGGCAGGAAAACAAGTTTCCGCCGTAAGACAACCCCTTGAGACGGACGGATCCATATCCATGTCCATGGCCATGTCGCTGTCGTTGTCGTTGTCCATCTACCCGGGAGAGGGACTGCCTCTGTGTTTACTTACGCAACTCTTAACAACTCATAATAGAGCAATTTTCACGTGCGAGTCCTCTGCCGAGTGCAGTAAATCATCGCTGGTCAGCCATTGTCACTCCTCCTTCCCTAGGATCCTGGGGTGAGTCAAGGGAGCAGTATCCCCCTCGTGGGGTGAAATTGATCGCAGGCACTTGGAAGTCTAATGGCTCGGGCTTGGGCTCCGCTCTTGGGAAGATTTATGGTGGTGGCACCTCTGTGGGCTTTTTATTTTCGTAGTAACACTCGGGCGTGAAGTGCACCGTAAATCGTAAATCCTCCTGCCGAGGAGGAGCCTCAAAAGCTCAGCCACAAGCAGCTGGGCCTGCTCAGGCCCAGGTATCGTGCCAGAGCGCCTCAATTAGCTACCTATTCGTGGACCATTTCGCAACCTTGGGCCCAGTTGACACAAGGATTTCTCGATCTTAAGTCTGATTGAGTGACTGCGACTTGACAATGAGCTAATTTAAATCAGAAAAGTGTTCGAGCAAACTGACAATTTAAAAGTTTTTGCACGGGGCAACACACAAGGCAGACCCAAGGCGGCAGACGGCAGACAATTGCCGAAAATTGAAAAGGAAGCTTCCTGGCAAACATTCCTGCTGTCAATCAGGGCGGCTGCTAAAAATACACCAGGAAGGCTGATGTATGTGGAAGGATACCCCGGCATTAGCATAATGATGGGTGGATGGGTTCTTGAGAGCTGGAAACTTTTGGCCGCGACATGAATGGAGGTCAGAAGGGAAACGGGTTTCCGAGATCGCTAATTGCGCCGAGTGAACTTGTTTTTCCTTTCCGTTGCCAACAGAAACAAACTACTTAAGACTGAAACTCCCTTTCTAATAACGATCCGATCGATGCTCTCTTCCAGATTCGTTTGTGAACAGCCAGGAATGGACTATCTCGCGCTCCGTTCCCGATCTGCGGCTGGGAATCGTCGGCTCGCTGAACTCGGGCAAGTCGGCCCTGGTGCACCGCTACCTAACCGGCTCCTACATGCAGGAGGAGTCGCCCGAGGGAGGCCGCTTCAAGAAGGAGGTCTTCATCGACGGCCAGAGCTACTTGCTGCTCATCCGGGACGAGGGTGGAGCCCCCGAAATGCAGGTGAGTCTACTCGAGTCCTTGGGGCTTGTTTCTACTTTCTGTTTGCCATGAAATATTCATGGGAATGGGAAAATAATGTATTGCCGGGAAGGTTTGCTTCCCGCTGCCGTAGACAAATACATTTTCCCTTATCATCCTGTAAATATTTGAATTGAGGTCAACGTGGGATCAACTGACTGGGAAAAGTTTTAGGGGTTGTTACCCTCTGACGGCTTTTATTTACGATATAATTTGATTCAAACTTGGAGTAACTGTAGCCCGAACTTTCTTCCGTGGCTCGCAGGCATATTCACAGTTTTTTCGCCAGCAATTATCCAACTTTTGGCCACTCTTCTCTGCGTCAAAGTTTGCCTTGACCAGACCAGACTCTGGGGGCATGAGGCCACTTGGGGCACCCTCATAGCGTGAGTCACTCGCCATCGAACCTCGACCTTTGGCAGGGACAGTGGCGCAATGGCAGATAAGCGATTTCAACGTGTCCGTGTGCTCGGGACACACACGTTTGAGTGTTTTTGTTGGCCATTATGGCAGGACGTGCTGCTGCATCATCATCTCCTGGCCGAGAGCCAATAGTTGGGCAACACAATTTGGCACAGGGCACACACAACGGCGTCTCCTCCCAAGATTGCCAGCCAACCCCTGGAGCTCACCTAGCAGCCAGCAGCCAGCAATCAGCAACCCCGGCTGCAGCTCCGATCCGCTGCGAATGCAATTGAATTCGTCTTTTGTCAATATACACGGGCAGTGTAATTAAAGTGAACTTAACCACGGGCTATTTACATTCGAACGGGCCTTGACTCATTGATTCGCCGGAGGCTTTTGTGGCTCAAGGAGCTTTTGTTCGGCTCTCGCCTTTGATATATGTACATCGAAGTACACATAGTGTGCTCGAGGTCTGCATTTACATTTTCGCAATTGCAATTTCGCTACCCCTCTCCGTGCGGCAAAAAGTCCTGGGGCCGAACGGAGCCTTCGCCGGCGGCTTAACGGGCGAAAGTGAGGATTATAAATTTTAAGCTGCTTTCGCTTTTCACTAGTCTCTCATTTTTTATTTGCGGTTCTATTTACACGCCTCGCGGAGGGCGGGGTTCCTAGGGGGTTGCTTATAAAAAATGTGCCAGGCACGCGACCCTCCAAATCCCAATAATATCCCTATAATCCTTACTCTATCCCTGCTGACTGACTGACAGTCTTCCGCACTATTTGCTCTCTCCCGTCGCTTGCCATTTTTATTCAAATTGCTTTTCTGTTAATTTCCTTTCTGTTTAATTAGAAGTTTGGAAAATTTTTGCAAGTCAAGCAGATGATTGACCCAAATTGTCAGTGGGATACACATAACAAAGGATTAGGGCTTAAGAGGGAGTAATTTGGAAGTACGGTTCGAAAGTTGTGAGTTTCGGCTTTTAAAAAATTAAGGATCATTTGAAACCTAAAGGATTATGAAAATAAAAATACGCATTAGACCTTATCACTTATCAGAGGAACGGAGAGAAACAGTGGAGGCAATACCCTTACTAGTACTAGGTTTCTGGGATGATTCGAAAAGTCCTTATATATATATAGAAATCTAAGTTCCGAGTCCACGCTTTTGGATTTCCATAATTATATTTTGAGATCTACTCAGAGTGACACATTTTGTAATTCATTTTTCGCACTTCATTGGACACTTTCTTCTGATGCACATTGCATAATCGTTACATTCGCTTGCCAGGCTGTCAATCAACCCTCTCACTTGGGCGCACTTTCTGATCCCACTGTCACCCCCAACCCCCTCGAACTATTGCTGCAATAACCATTCTTTCCGATTCACAAATTCTCGATTCTCGTTCGCTGTCTGCGCCAGAGCTACTCGACTAATTATATATCACTTTCTCCGGCTAACTGGCCTCAGTCACATCTTGATGGGACATAATAAACCCATATTTCATAAGCAAAATAACCCCCGGAATAGCAGGAGTTACGCCAATAGTAACTGTAACTGTAGCAGCAACCCCCCCAGAGGGAAATGTGAGCAACCCAGAAGACCACCCTCGCAAGGGCAGGAGCGGTCTCACAACAGAAGTAACTGTCGCCCGACTCTGGGTGAAATCACTCATTCAATGGGCGACTCGTCGCCACTCTGTCGCGCTTGTAGTTGTTTTTTCTCCGTTTTCTCCAGCGAAGGATATCATTACCATATACGAGCCATGAGACGATGACTACAGCGCCGGCTATATTGCATGCGCCCAGAATTTGCTCGATTCCGAATTGTGAGAGATGCGATGGTGGTGTACAGTGTACACTCGAGGTGCGCTTGATAGGAATGTTTTGGGAAAGTGATGGACAGCTTAGGTCGAGAGGTGTTTTCTGTATGTAAATAAAACGCAATAGTGGACTTTTTGTCGCTATTTGATAGTTGTCTGTAAAAGGTGTCTATAGTTAGAAGATTTATAAAATCAAAAACAATTAAACACGGTGCTATAACTATGAGCCAAAATGTTGTATGAATTTTAGAGCGTTTTCTATAGTTATAATTTCTACAAAATCTGAGTCGAGTCTCGACTATTTGGCAAAATTAATAATTTCAGTATGTCAGTATCCTTTATGTCGACGTTTAGACTTAAACTTGTTTTTTGTTAATACATATAATGTGAGAGAAAATAAAACCCTTCGTTTTTTGTTTGTGACCCGCACTGTATTAGCTTACTTCTTGTTTATCTTTTTTTTTGTGTCGTCATCAGCATATGTACATATGTGCAGTAAGCAGTCGGCGGAACAGGACCCCTTCTCCACACACAGAGTTCCAGGGTTTATGCGTTGCCCAATACACGAAATCTTTTCGGAAACAAGCTGTATATCAAGAATTTGCTTCTAAATTTAGCTGCATTTTATAAATTAAATTTGAACTACTAAAATATTGACTCTCTTACCGTTTAAAACCTTAATTGGAGTCCTTTGTCTCGGTGGCATAAACACCTATTTCGGGATTCAGATAACTCACCGCATGAACTAAGCAGATCTCGGGCACTCGAGCCCTTCGTCGCCATTTGGTGCAACTTTTTTCCGTTCTCCTTTTTTGCCTGTGCTTCGTTTTTGTTTCCTGTTTCCTCTGTTTTCTCTGCATACATTTTCACAACAAATCATAAAAAGTGGCTATGATGGCGACGCCAGCAGGGGATGCCGGGTAGCGGGTGGCTGGGCGCAGGAAGCGGGGAGCAGACAACCACCCACCACAACACAATGCACACAGCAACACAGCGACGCAGACGAGTGTCCTCGTTGCCAGGACATTCTGGCAGCCAGTTGTTTGTCGACTGGCGTCGCGTGCGGGCGGCTTTTTTTCGACGGACCACTGCTGCCGCTGTCACAGGATAACGCAGCCCCAACTCCATGAGCAAGTTACATAAATAATTCAACGACCTCGCAGAGTTGTCCAGGTGAAGAGCCTATTTAATGTATTATTAATTGATTCGATTGGAGAACAGTCAATCAATATAAGCTGGCGAACTCCACTTCCGTCGCCTTCAAAGGCAATCCTGCGCAGAAACAACAGAGCCTGTTTACTTCTTCCCATATTAAAGTTCATTATCCTGCCGAACGGGGCGAGTGTGTTTGTGTGTGTGTGCTGCGTGTGAGGCATACAAAAATCATTAAAAAGTTTAACACACGCCGAGCTTGGCGAGCGGAGTATAGAAGGCTTCAAGTGCTTCATTAGCGACTTTCTCAAGTGTGTGTGTGCCGAGTCCTCCTCCAGCCAAAAAGGAAAGGAGCTATGCCATATATGTCCATTGTTTTGCGCGCTTCCGCCAGACGCTTCATTTTTTGTTTACTCCTCGGTCCGTCGAAGTCGAATCCAAGTCCAAGTCCTTCCTCCCCGGAATCCCCCCATGAGGCGACCAAAGTCAAGGACTCTGAGCGTCCCAAAACGGGCCGTTTTCGCAGGACTCTCTTTGTTTTCTGTTTTCAGCTTTCAGCTTCCAAAACCCTTCCTCGCCATTTTACTCATACTCTGCCTCTTTTTTATCCTTACAGTTCGCTGGCTGGGTGGATGCGGTAATCTTTGTATTCAGCCTCGAGAACGAGAGCAGCTTCAATACCGTCTACAACTACTACACGAAAATGGCGCATTTTCGGAATGGACAGGACATACCGATGATACTGGTGGGGACGCAAGGTAAGAAAATATTCGGTGTACAAATATTTGATCCTAAAGATCAGCTTAATGTAATAAATAGAAAACAGAAATCGCTCTTGAACTAAAATTATTTAAAGATAGCGTTCTTAACCGCAAATAGTTCTTCGCACACTTTTGGATACATTTTTAATGGTTTCACTGACCCTGCGAGTCAGGATAACATATATGATCGATTTATCGGTTCTGTAATGATAATTGATGCAAAAATCGATATATAAATCGATAATATCGAAATTAAACGTTAGAAAGCGAATTAAAAGGTTTCTACAATACTAAAAACACCACATTAAATGCGTTTTGTTTTTGTCTACAGATGCTATCAGTGAGCGTAATCCCCGGGTGATTGATGATACCCGAGCTAGAAAGTTGGCAAGCGATCTGAAGCGTTGCTCCTACTACGAGACCTGCGCCACATATGGCCTAAATGTGGAACGTGTCTTTCAGGATGGTGAGTCCACTCAGGATTTAATCAATGAGATACCAGATTTCTAACCGAACTATTTTCCTAACCCGCTTTTAGCCTGCCAGAAAATCCTCTCGCAGCGCCTGCCGTTGCCACCCCAGATGCAGCCCCCGAGACCCACGACCCCGCAGGGCAGTCGCCTAGGATTGGCACCTTACCAGGCGCCACCGACCAACGGACAGCGCAGCCAGCAGCAGCAACTGCCCCTGCGGATGAGCACGGACTTCACACAGGCGGAGCAAAAGCTCTGGTCCCTACAGTCTGGCGCAGCGCCGACGACGGCTACCAACGAGAACAACAACATCACCAAATACAATCCCGCAGCGGCCAGTTCCCTACTCCAAGGTGACTGCTCGCAGGTGCAGCTGAGGGACCCGCGCGACCTGGCGCCACCGCCGGGCAAGGAGCTACCTACGCCCACCTCGACCCCGACGACTAGCCGCAAGAGCCGGCGCCGATCCAACCTGTTCATCCCGTCGTCCTCGAAGAAGGCCGACAAGGAGAAGGAGCCAAAGAGCAGCGAGTTGGGCAGTGGACGCTCCATACCCATCAAACAGGGCTATCTCTACAAGCGATCGAGCAAGTCGCTGAACAAGGAGTGGAAGAAGAAGTATGTGACGCTCTGCGACGATGGCCGACTCACCTACCATCCCTCGCTTCACGACTACATGGATGACGTACACGGCAAGGAGATCCCGCTGCAATACGTCACAGTGAAGGTGCCCGGACAGAAGCCGCGCGGCTCCAAGAGCATCATCACGAACAGTGCGCTGACCAGTTCGCTGATGTCCAACGGCCAGAGAACCCAAAATGCGCTCAGTGACGGCATCGGTTGCCTGACTCTGGCCAAGGACAATCAGCGCAAGCTGAGCGAGAAACTGTCGCTGCTGGGCGCCGCACCAGGAGCTGCTGGCGGTGGGGCCGAGCCCTTGAAGTCGAACAGCTCGCAGCAGACGAGCGGAGACGAGGGCATTGCCATGTCCAACTCTAATTCACAGACCTTCATTGCCGGAGAAGCAACGGCAACCAGCAAGTTGGAGGCACAGACGCCGAACGTGAAGAAGCGACACCGCCGTATGAAGAGCAGTAGCGTGAAGGCGACTGAGGCTGACGACAATGACGGCTACGAGTTCTACATCGTCTCACTGGACTCCAAGCAGTGGCACTTCGAGGCCGCTAACTCTGAGGAACGCGATGAGTGGGTGGCAGCCGTGGAACAGGAGATCTTCAAGAGCCTCCAGAGCATCGAGAGCACCAAGACGAAGCAGGCAACCAGCACAGACCTGGCCGCCATGCTGACCATTCGCCAACGGGTACCAGGAAACGGATTTTGCGTCGACTGTGGAGCACAAAGTAAGTTTAACTTTTAAATTTAAAAATTACTGAATTTCGAAAGAAACAAATGTAATCAAAAAACCTTCAAATAAAAAGGTACACCTGGATTCTTAAATATTTTTTACTTACCTTCCACAAATGTTCTTTGCAGATCCGGAATGGGCTAGCCTAAATCTTGGAGTACTCATGTGCATCGAGTGCTCAGGCGTGCACCGTAATTTGGGTTCACACATCTCCAAGGTCCGCTCCCTGGGCTTGGATGACTGGCCGTAAGTAACTCTAAGCGAAGAAATGGCTTCTTAGTGTCTAACTAATTTTTACTCCGCAACTTTAGGTCTCCACATCTCAGCGTGATGCTTGCTATCGGCAACAGCCTGGCCAACTCCGTCTGGGAGGCGAATACGAGGCAAAGGGCTAAGCCCACAGCACAGAGCAGTCGTGAGGACAAGGAGCGTTGGATACGCAGCAAGTACGAGGCCAAGGAGTTCCTCACACCACTCAGCAGCGGGCCCTCGGCGCATCCGGGTCAGCAGTTGATCGAGGCCGTCATTAGGGCCGACATCAAGTCGATTGTCTCGATTTTGGCCAACTGCCCCTCGGAGGTGACCAATGCAAATGTGAGTGCACGGGATGTGCGTACTCCACTGCTGCTGGCCTGCGCCATAGGAAATCTGGCCATAGCTCAGCTCCTCATCTGGGTAAGTTTTCAAGCGGAAAACCCTAAAACGGTAAAACGGTATACTTACTAGCTTTAATTTTTGCAGAACGGCGCCAACATCAAGCACACAGATCACGAGGGTCGTACCTGCCTGGCATACGCCCGAGCAGCACAATCCCTGGCCACCGCCAAGTCGATTAAGGCTGCTGCAGCTGCGCAAGCGGGCACTACGATTCCAGCGCCGGCACCACCCGCCGCTAATGGAGGCATACCCGCTCCCCAGTACAATGTCGAGGACACGACTGCCTTGGTAGAGCTCCTGGAGGGATTGGGTTGCCCCGAAGCAGCACCGTTGACTGCGAGCGGCACCCTACCCCGGAGACGGGACACGCTGGGCACGCCCTACGAGAAATCCGTGTCCGGTGTGATCTAAAATTGAATAGTTAAATTTCAAATAAGAAAATCGCGAATTTCGGTATGGAAATTGTAAAATGATTTAGATTTTTTGTTAATCTACGTAATCCAATTAGTTTAAATTAGACCGCAGGAAATTTGTATAGCGTTTAATATGTATAGACTTAACAAATGTTGTGCAAATGTTTTTATTATTATTTGGCAAACGTTGAATGAGAAAATTCACAAGTTTTATTTATGTTTCTTTTTAGATTGTTTAGTTGCTAAGTAAAACAAAAAAAACCTGTACAGTCTTGTTGTAATCTCAGTGCATAATTTATTATTTCGAATTACGTATTACTATATTATTATTTTTTTAATCGTGTGCAGGTTTTTATGTCGTTTGCAAAACAACAAATTAGAAATATAATTTGTAATTATCGATTTAAATCAGCAGATTGCAAAGACTTGACTCCAGAAAGTAAAATATACAATATACATACAACCACAATAGGCACAAGCTGTTGCAAAATATACGTATAAACAAAATGGATCTAAGATAAAAGCCAAAAACAAACTTATTTACTATATATACACGAGCCCCATATAGTTGAAATTGCTTGATAATCGTTTAAATCTAATGAGCACGCCCAACATGTAGCTTATGCTGAACCAAACTCAAAAATACAAACCAATTATTTGCTAAACTAAAATTCAGATAAGAAAATCCAAAACAAAATTAGTTGAGCGGATAATAAATACCTCAGAAATGGGACTTCTGATGGTAGTGAATCTGTGTAGACAGCAAATTAAATTGAAAGTATTTCAAACCCATTATACAACATAGTTTTTAAACAACCTATAAATATTATATGTATACACCCCCCTATATTGTGTACGACTTAAGTACGAACTACAAACCACACAACGTGACAAACTCAATCTAATTGGAAGGAAAAGTGTAGCACCCAAAATCACAAAAAAAACAACAAAAAAGAAAACCCTTCAAATAAAAATCTATTAAACATTTTAATTTTGTTTTTTTAATGGAATTGAATTTTAATGGGAGCCAGCAAGGTGTGCAAATGAGCTATAAAGTTAAAAACGCAGTTCTTATTTAATTAAACAACAAGCAGGGCTGGTATCTACTTTAAGTCTACATTTATATACCTTTGGAATTATGACTATAATACTCAGCAATTGTAAGTAAACTTTATAGAACTCTGAGGTGATTGATGGTTACGAGCACTCAGTATCCACTATCCACTTTCTTTGGACCTGAAAAATAGGTATGACTAAGGCAAGTTCGACTCTAAAAAGGATTAATTTATCCGGGCCATCCTAAACACTGATTTAAAGGTAATATGAAAAACTCCACGTTCGTGTTTAAAAATGTGCATTTGGTTAAAATTTTAAATTTAAAAGGTTTTTACAACCGGACACTATTCTAACTAGGAAATGTTTAATATATTTCAATTCTATGTAGTTTAAATATCACTAAAGAGCGATTAAATCCCGATTATTGCCTTTAAGTAAAACAACGAATATTTGGCGGGGCGCTTTATTATTTATTTAAACAAATTTAACAAGCTCTCAATTGTGGAAAGAGTTAAAGTGATGTAGAATTTTCTTTATATATGTATGTGCGGCATTTTTGTTATTCCTTAATGGGAGAAAAATGCATTGTTGGGGGTCCGACGAACGATATTATTTTTAGATCTGCATTATAATGTAAGTTGTTATACATATATTGTTTCTATAAAGAGGATGATCACGCTGCCATCTAGTTCTAGGTGTGAAAAAGATAAATTTAGCTCCTTCTGTCTAACCGAGAACGAAATAAAAACACTGCAGGAAAGATGAAGTCACGAAAATCCCTGAATTCAGCTCGATGCTGGGAAGGCGAACCCTCGGAAGCGGAGACAAGTCCATCCATCCGCTCTACAGTTTGCTTTCCCTCCGCTTGGCTTCCTCACGAAGATCTTTTGACCGTGAACCACTTAGGCAATCGCCTGCTATAGGGTTATCCTTTAAACGAATATTATTTTTTTACTTTTTTTTTTTTTTTCCTTTTTTCCATTTTTTTCTATAAATTTGTCCATGCCATTTGTCCGTTTAACACTAGCTGAAGGTCGTCGTCGTGTTGCCATCGAGTTGAAAGTGAACGATTTTGATTGGTATTTTGTTTGGTTTGTTTTGGTCCTAAACACAACAACAAGCAAATTCCGCGCAAAGCTGCTGCTGCTTGGGCTGGGCTGGGCGAAGGGGATCGTGCTCGCCCACTGATGGTTAAAATGTCAGTTTTGTTTAAGGGGAAACACGGCTGCACACACAACCGATGCTGCAGCAGCAGCGATTGCTGGTTTGGTTTGGCCGTCGCTCTTCGCCGGCTGTCGTTAACTTTGTGGAACTCCATGTCGATGTATGCTTGTACAGAGAGAACTTGCTCGCCTGCACCCGTGTTTTGCTTGAATTGCATCTGGTCTGTAGTCGCCTTTGCCGCTTTGCCGCCTTAGCGCCCGCTACCGTTGCCGCTCTACTCAGGCCAGCTCATTTTTTGTTGGCCTTAAACTTTGAGTAGAAGCTCTGGATTTGGGCATAGCGCACTGGTATCGAGTCGAGGATACCGGTGTAGCTGAAGTTCTGCTGCTGGCGGTTCTTCTCGTGCAGATTATCACCCGACAAGTAGGTGACGACGCTCTTTTGCAGCTCGCTGACATGCGGATCGGCATGATTGGCCACTAGGTGATTGCAGAACTGGGCAATCTGCAGGAACACAGAAGCGTCACGATCTGCGGAAATAACCATTAGTTAGCATTTTATTGTCCGATAAACTTTTACTGAACTCACCCATCTTGCGAGATATCTTCAACAGGGACAGCGGCTGGCTCTCGTTATCGCGCTGGGCACGTAGGTGGCGGTTGCCGTGCTTGAATTCCTGCTCCAGCCAACGGATGACATGGCGAACATTCTCGCTGCGTTTCTTCAAGTCATCCAGCTCGTTGAGCACTAAAAGTGGTAAACAAAATATTAGATTAGGATCTACGACGTAGGTCGAGGCTTTAAAATCTTGTTTGATTTTCCTTTAAGTTATAGTTAACCAAGAAATTCACAATTATAATACCCTGCAAGGGTATAAACAGTGGGAAAGCTATATTCAACTGAGACCACGTATGAAATATCCTGTAACCCAAAAATTTTGTGTGAAATTAAAAGGTACTTGCATAGGGTCATTCACTAATTAACAAACAAATTATGCTAACAATAATAAAATTTTAAATTAAACATAGGAGAAGGCAGAAGGAAATTTGAGCAAATTAAGAGACAAATGTTTCTGGGACATGTTGCGCATAACTTAAACAAATATAAATGATTACGTTTCGGAAATTATTGCCTGAAGCTTTTCTCAAAACGCAACAATGTGACTTTCCACTCCATCGACCTCCTCTTTGAAACTAAACTCAATAGAACCATAGTGGGTGAACCAACCTGCATTAGGAATGAGGACAATGCACTTCTTCGTCCTCACCAGCGACTTGACAATGCCATTGTATTCGGTCAGTGCCTTCGAGTCAACCACTACAAATGGGGACATCACCACGTGGGCGGGACTGTCACGTAGCTCCTCCTCGAGCGTCTCCACCTCATTTTGCAGCCAGAGTTTACCCATGAGCTCGCACTTCTTCGACATGGCCTCCGAACGCTCCTCGTCGGCTCCCGAACTGGATTGGACGTTCAGCTTCTCGATGACGCTGTTGGTGGTGGTAGAGGCGGAGGTGCCGCCGGCTACTGAGGTGCTAGTGGCACTGGCGATGACAGCAGCTGCCTTCTCGGCATTGCGATTTCGTAGATAACCCTTGCGTGGCACCTTGCGGCACTCCTCCACGGTGTCCTTTTCCTCGTTGCTGGTGTAGCTCTTACGTACGATGCCGTTTTTGCGATCCGAGTAACGACGGGTACGTCCCTCGTTTCTCTTGGTTCGATTGGTTTTAGGAGCAGTGCGGCGTTCGCGGCGACGCGATCCGCCGCCCTTCTTCTCCTCGCGCTGCTTCTTCTTCTGGGTCTCAGTGAAGCGTCGCGTCTTCACGCAGAATCTGTAGTTGAACTTCTTCTGTTTGCAGATGAAGAACCCGAAATCGACCATTTTGAAAATACGGAGAATCGATTCCTCTTGGGCCGTCACACGCTCTCTTATGATTGTCTCCCAGTCCAGGGTGATCTGAGTGCTCTGGAATATGTCGAAGTTCTTGAAGGCAAAGTCCTCAGTGAGCGGGACATTAGCCCGCACATCAAAAAGCTCGACGAGGGAATCGCGCACATTGGAGGTGGTCAGCAGCTCGCGTTCAAAGTAAACCTTCCTGGTGAAGACGTCGATGTTGCAGTAGTTCAGCAGCTTCATGATCTTGTGCACGAACTCAGGATTCGAGTGGTAGCAGCCGATGAGTATCTCCGGATTAATGCGCAGCCAGTCGAAGAGCATTTTCAGGGCTCTGATGGTCGGCTCATTGTGCAGACAGTCGATTACGATGTTCGGATTGATTTTTGTGTACTTGTTGCGATAAACCAGCTTTTTCGGCGGCTCCGAGAAGCTGACGGGGACAGCTGGTGCAGCATTTTGTGGCACATGCTCCCCAACTGACTTCTTGGTCTGTGACTCTTCGGCGCTCTTAAAGTTCAGCTGCAACACTTCAAAGCTACGCAACAATTCTTCAGAGTCCACTTCCTGTGAGTTGGGACGACGCTCTTCCATATCTTCGGGGTACACGAGCTTTTCTTCCTCAATGACCACATCCTCGTTATCCGAATATACTCCGCCACCACCTCCAGATTTGCGCTCCTTCTTGTTGTAAGAAGCTGGATAAATAAATAAAACAAATAAATATAAATAATCGGGGATAAAGAAGTCAGTCATATATGTAGAAACCGCCTTCTTGGCGAAGTGGTATGAAAGCCAGCCTCACCTGTCTCGTAGTGCTCCTCCCCGCCCGGAGGATCTCCAGCTGCATCTATGTCACTAAAATCGGTGTCGAAATTCGAGCTCAGATCCGTGTAATCCTCCTCATCGCTGTAGAAATCCGTGTCCAGTTCACTTTCGCTGTCGTAGCACGAGCTGTCGTCTGACTGAGCGATCTTACGACGACGCCGACGAAGTCGCATTCCACGGCGCTTGCTCTTGCACGAGAGTGGAGTCTTCAGGTCGGACTCCTTCGCTTCGTCGCTGGAGCGCGTGGAGACTGCCTCGCCGATCTTGTCGCCGTCAGTTGCCTCCTGGGTCTTAGCCTCTTCCCCGGAGTGCTGGCTTTCCCGCGAGTCAGAGCTGAAATCCTTTAGCGAGTGGGGTCGCGGAGGCATCAGTTTCTTGTCTTTGCGCTCGCACTCGCCGACGGCGGCTAGCCAGTTCTTGTACTCGTTTCGAGACTTGCGCACCGCCGTGTCGAACTCTAGGAAGCGCTGTTCGTACACCTCCTGGAAACGCTCGTTGTCGGCGGCTCGAGCCAGGATCGTCTGTTCGATGCTGACGATGCAGGCGTCCATTAGATCGGAGCAGGCAGCCACCAAAAAGGCATGCAGCGAGAAGACTTTCGGCGAGTTTATCATTTTGAGCTTGGAAAGACAGAAGAATAGAATGGAAACGATCTTGAAGATGCTCGGCTCCGAGACATGCAGATGCTGGGAGCACAGAATCTTGCGGAGATCGATCAGGACGCAGTGGCACAAGGCGGTGAAGTCCGGTACTTCCTTGTCGAAGAAGAAGATGTCCACAATGAGATAGAAGCGCGCGAAGAAGTCCTCGATACTGAATTCAAGCTTCTCCGGATACATCTTCTCCAGATATTCGGTGTGCTTCGCGAACAGCTTGTTCAGGTTATTCTCGCTCAATTCAAAGGGTTTGATACACACGAGGGAGTAAAGGTAGTGATAGGTAGAGTCTAGGTCGTAGTTCTGCCCATAGTACAGTGTTCCCAGTTGGTTCTGGGCCATCCCGATGGCCGGGTTGAGCTTGAATGCTTCTAAATAGTACTTGGCCACCTGCTCCTTGCTGATACTCAGCTTGCTCTCAATGCGGAAGTCGAGGAAGTAGCGATGCAGATCGCCTAGGCTGAGGAGCGATGAGTGAATAGTGTCCAGGGCGAAGGACACCGCCTCCAGGCTTTTGTCCACCGCCTGAGCGCCCGCATGTGAGGCTTCCTTAGAGTCGCCGATCATATCGCTTATGTAGCCGTCACTGATGATGGAGAAATCAATGAGGTATTTAAGGTCCAGGTCATAGATCTCCTCCATGCGGGAGGACAGACGTTTGTAGTTGAAAATGCCCGCGCAGAGGAATCGCTCCAACTTTTGCATGTTCTCTTGTGCGGTAGCCGCGTCCTGTCCCTGCTTGTGCCAGCTCTTCTTCACAAAGGCAATAAACTCGTAGTAGCCGCGACGCCACATCACCTCTCGCACTTTCTTGCCCACCGACTGGTAGTCCTTGAATATGATCTGCTTGCACAGCTGTACCAGCAGCGAGCGCTTCTCCTCGATCTCGTGCTGGAACAGCTGGCCCACGGTTTGGACATTCTTCTTGGCGTCGTCCAGTTGCTTGGAGGCCGTGTAAAGGGATCTATGGGGAAAATCACAAGAGTTAGCAGTTATTATTCGTTTTCATGGGCTGGGACAGCATCTTACCTATACAGATCCTTCACCTCCTGACTAAGGGTACAATTGCCGTTGTCTAGGCCGCGACAGCGATTTGTTCCCCCGTCCATGGCGCACTCGCTCGAGGCATTGGAGCCGCCTGAGCTGAGAGTCGCCTCCATTTCGTTAGATTCTGCGACGGAAGATCGGCAATATTAAAATAAATATTGAGTTTCACAAAGGAACCGCGATTCTGCCCCGCTGGCTGTAAAAGTTTGTACCCGTTAGATACCCGTCGAATGCTGCAGCTGTTTCTCGAAATTCCCCGACTTTTCGCTGACGAGTTGTTTTTCGAAATAAATTTCTTTACTCGACTTGACGGCTTTGTTTTTGTTTTTACCAACTGGTGACGCACACGAACACATAAGCAGAGTGTTGTCCGACTGAATATGTGTGTGTGGCGTAGTTTCGTTTTATTGAATAATCAATTAAACGCACACTGTGTTGCCTGCGCCTGCTCGCTGCTCTGGTATTTTCGATATTGTGATTGCGAAATAACCGAAGCATTCGATGCAATGCACTGATGCCATCTGCTATCTGGCTGGCGGTAGTTCAGGTAGTCGGGCGGGGCTGTTTACCTGCATGATTTGCGTTACCTTTTATCGGATTTGTTGCTGCTATTCTTGTATGCTTCTGCAAATTTCACGTTTCCTTTGTTGATAATATATCAATATATCGATATATTTTCTAAAGATGATATATTTATATGACGATTTTTGTTGCCCAAACGTCGAAATGGCGTTATTTTTATTTGATATTTTTTGTCAAGACGAATAGATGAATTACAATACTTAAAAGCGTGTGTATGCAAAAGCCCACAAGAAAAAGTTATGAAATTTTTTCAAATTTTCTAATAAACTAAAAAATTTAAATTCAATGACTTTATTTAATGTAATAAAAAAACTATAAAAAATACCAATAATATTGGTTTTCAAGCATTTTTTTTTAAATTTTGTTTGAGATTAATAATGGGAATTAAAACTTAAAAGTATATAACAATAATCCTTTCAACACCACTCAATAAAACAATAGGTAACCGATGTTTCGCCAAACATCGATGCATCGCTTAACATCGATATAAAAAAACATCGAAAAACATCGCTAACAACAATGTTTTCAGCATCTCTAAAACGCGCCACAATACAAAATCGTGAATAAGTCAACTATGTAAAACTTTCTTCAGTATAAATAGTTTCGTTATATTTTTAAATAAACCTCATTCAATAATAAGCAGTACGAATTGAGCAAGTAATTTCTGGACAAATGTGAATCCGACTGATGCTGACATCCGTCTTTACGGTCCCTTTGACCATTCCTGATAAGCTTTATTGTTGGTTGTTATCATGCCTCGCGGTCTATTTCTTCTGTTTGTGATCTTGCCATTGCTCGGTGGGCGCATTCTGGATTGTCAGACTTGTCAATTCCCGAAAAGAAATGATACATCCGCTATTTGAATCCATTTTTATTGAGATGTAAGTAAATGCTTCATTTTATTTCTCAGTAAATTTGTTTAATTTAATGTGATTGTCAGGTGTTTTATCTTCACCTTTCTGGGCATACACTATCTACCTATTTCTATGCCTTCACTAAGTCAAAATAATTGGGTCGGATTCCCAATCGGTAAGTAAAATGGAGTCAAATTCCGAAAAGGCAAGTAAAAAATGGGGTTGGAATGCGGTTGCGGCTCGACGTTTGAGCTCGATGTTGCAAGATGTTGCGGAATGTTAGTAGTTAATTTAGGTATTTTTCCTAGCTAAAATCTCTATCAATTTATTTAATATTACTTCTTATTTTAATAAAAAAAAGTTATCATCGATACGATATTTTAAAATTATCATAAAACTCTAGTTTTCCTCTTCCTTTGTTGAATAACAACAGGGCTGCCAGATTTTTGCTTTCTTCCAAAGCAATTTAAAAATGTTGAAATTTTACCCTAAAAAATACAAGAGTCCCCTAAATTCAAAAGAATCAACTATGCGTTATTATGGGTAAAGTTTGTTAAAACTTTGCCATTAACTAGGAATTGTGGGGGAAAAATAATTAAAATGTTTTGGTTTATCTAGCCACCAGTCAGAAAACTTTTTGCTTTAATTTTGCAATTTTTACTGTATTTATTCATAATACTCAAATAATACATAAATTCCCCCTAGGACGTCAAAAACTCCTAAATCTTGGAGCTTGACTTAAAATGTATTGTTTGCTTCTTCATTCAGTCTGAACGTGTTTTTCACAGCAAATTTTTAACAGTGCTGGAAAACATCAAGCCGAGTTCAGTAGTCGAAGTCGGAGCAATATCGATTATTAACAAAAATTAATTATTTTTTGCCTTTGGGCGGGATTTTGAAAATATCATATTTATAGTTCTTATTACACAGAGGCTTAGTAGCGCATTTACTGCTGGGGCTTTTCACACGGTTCATGTTCTTCTAATAAACAGACATTCAAAAATGTATAAATACGGTTTGGATAAAAATAATAATAATGTAAATGTTTCTATTACAGAAGTAATTTAAGAAATACATATAATAATAATGGTGAATAAAATATTGCAACTGAATTTTTTCAATTCAATTTGCGGTGAAGATAACGATTATCGATGACAATGATGTATCGATTGGGCGGATTTTTAAAAATTGATTTAAACATGGAAAGAACATTAGCCGCACCTTTGTAATTTTGTGCTCATAATCCCAAGGAGTCGTCCATCTTACAAATTATCACTTCGCTTTATCATCTCTTTCTTTTTTTTTTTGAGACGCCTTCAATATTTGCTAATGAAGCCGCCAAATGTGAGGAAGTGTGTTAGGCATATTAATGATCTTCCATACCTCGGCTTACCTCCGTTCCTACCTGTCCGGGAGTCTCCGAACAGGCCGAAGACCATCGGCTGAGGCTTAGCAGCGTTCGCATTAAAAGTAAATAATGCTCGCGATTATCGGACATTTCACCCGGCGACGCGTCGTCGCTGGGATAAGCGACGAGCACGTCGCGAGAAGACATTACACGAGAAAAAATTGTTTTAGTTGAGATTATTAATCATATTGATAAAGGGATTCATATATTAAAAGTAAATGTATATAATTTAAAATTAATGCACTTAAAGATTTCTTAAATTAAATGATTACCTAAAGAAATATAAAAATACCACAAAAGGGAGATAGTTATTAGCTATTTTATTATCTTTTAAGTCACTATTCGTCTACTCGTGTAGGTGTAAATGTACATATATGTTTTCACTATAATTTATTATATCGCACAACTTTGCCAATATTCACTATAAAGAAAATCAGGCAGTTGAAAAGTCCCCTATTTATATACATGTTGTGTGTCTAGTTTGCATTACATTTTGTGTTGGGTGTACTTAATAATTTTTTCTCTGAGTGTCTTTTTTCCTGCCCATTACCGCTTGGCTGCTCTTGGCTATAAAACTCACGCAATGGCACGTAAACACTTTCAGTTCCAGTTCAGATCGGCGGCAGGTCGGTCGTCAAGCTCAATCCGTTCCGTGACATCGCAGATACTCACTCGCAACGTAAGTTAACTTAGGCCTGAGAACTTGAAGCAAGTCGTTCCCCTGATCACAGTAAGCGAATTTTGAAATAACCTTTCGTTAATTGTTAATTGGGGTATTAATTGCGGCGTGCAATCGATGTGCTCATTCTGATGTAATTACTTCTGAAATGTTATTGCCCTTTATTGGAGTCAATATAACAAAAATTCGATTCCACCCGGCACTATAATCCGGTGATAATCTTATCAGGATCAGGTGGTACGCGGTTAGGATCTCAACGTTTGCCCCAGTCATTCTGGTGGCCACGGTCATAAATTCTACAATATCACACATATTTGGTGCTTATCGGGGTTATTTACGATCTCGAATATATCTACTTTATCTGCTTTATCGATGTGTTTACTCATCAAAAGGGTATTCTAGGAGGTTGTAAATTGGGTATTTGTAATGGTTGTTATTTATTATAGACTAATTGTTATGTGCATAACTATCACCCCGGTTAATTGATTTTCAATGGTAGACGTCGTAAACGTTCGTTAACTTTTTTAAGTGTTCCTCGCTCTTCGCTCTTTGATTTTGTAGTTGATTGCGAAAGTGTAATCTTTGGAAATGTCCTATCTCGGTATGATATTTGCCAAGTGATTTCTTCAGCTGAAGTGGATTCTAGCGAATCTATAGGCACGACAAACTCACTTGAAAAAAGCTGTCAGTATGTGTACCGATCTGACCCCAGAGTCATCAGAACATGAGACATTATAATCAATTAAGAGGAGAGACTGTCTCTCAGCAGAGTGAAATTAGATCTACGTCATCGAATTGCCATAACAACGTGTCATAGAATGGGAATCGAGTTTAATCTAATTTCAAAAATGCTAATTTCACTTTCCAGGCGGCAAAGTCGACGCATAAAATGAGGCTGTTCCTCGTAGCACTGCTTGCTACCTTGGCGGTGAGTCCTGCAATGCAATGAAAGTAAAGGGTGCTGAATAATCCTCGGTTTTTTTCACTCTCAGTTATCCCACGCTCTGGTCAAGGAGGAGATCCAGGCCAAGGAGTATCTGGAAAACCTTAACAAGGAGTTGGCGAGGCGCACCAATGTAGAGACCGAGGCAGCTTGGGCCTATGCCTCCAACATCAACGATGAGAACGAGAAGAAAAAGAACGAGATTTCCGCCGAGTTGGCCAAGTTCATGAAGGAGGTGGCCAGCGACACCCAGAAGTTCCAGTGGCGCAGCTATCAGTCGGATGACCTTCGGCGTCAGTTCAAGTCCCTCACCAAGCTGGGCTATGCCGCACTGCCAGAAGCCGATTACGCAGAGTTCCTGGAAACAGTCTCCGCCATGGAGTCCAACTTTGCCAAGGTGAAGGTCTGCGACTACAAGGACAAGACCAAGTGCGATCTGGCTCTAGATCCGGAGATCGAACAGATCATCAGCACCAGTCGTGACCACGAGGAGCTCACGTACTACTGGCGGGAGTTCTACGACAAGGCCGGAACCGCCGTGCGATCCCAGTTCGAGCGCTACGTGGAGCTCAACACCAAGGCTGCCAAGCTGAATAGTGAGTGAATATAAATTGTAGGATTTCAAATTAGTTTTCCAAGTTAATATATTTCTTGCGCCAACCTTTTATCAGATTTCACGTCCGGTGCGGAGTCTTGGTTGGATGAGTACGAGGACGCCACCTTTGAGCAACAGCTAGAGGACATCTTTGCAGAGATCCGTCCACTCTACGAACAAATCCACGGTTACGTGCGCTACCGCCTGCGTAAGCATTATGGCGACCAAGTGGTCTCCGAGAAGGGACCCATTCCCATGCATCTGTTGGGCAACATGTGGGCGCAGCAGTGGTCCGAGATCGCAGACATTGTTTCCCCGTTCCCCGATAAGCCCCTGGTCGATGTGAGTGCCGAGATGGAGAAGCAGGGCTACACGGCCCTGAAGATGTTCCAGATGGGCGACGACTTCTTCACCTCCATGAACCTCACCAAGCTGCCCCAGTAAGTACATCCAGCTCTAAGGTGAGCTCTGGAACATTGAGTTAACTTGTTGGCTTTTCATTGCAAAGGGACTTCTGGGACAAGTCGATCATTGAGAAGCCCACCGATGGCCGTGACCTCATTTGCCATGCCAGCGCCTGGGACTTTTACCTCACCGACGATGTGCGCATCAAGCAGTGCACCCGCGTAACCCAGGATCAACTCTTCACCGTCCACCACGAGCTGGGTCACATTCAGTATTTCCTACAGTATCAGCACCTGCCCTTCATCTATCGCACTGGTGCCAATCCCGGCTTCCACGAGGCCGTCGGCGATGTTCTTTCCCTGTCGGTGTCCACGCCCAAGCATCTGGAGAAGATCGGTCTGCTGAAGGACTATGTCCGCGACGAAGAGGCCCGCATCAACCAGCTCTTCCTCACCGCCCTGGACAAGATCGTGTTCCTGCCTTTCGCCTTCACCATGGACAAGTACCGCTGGGCATTGTTCCGCGGCCAGGTTGACAAGAGCAACTGGAACTGCGCTTTCTGGAAGCTAAGGGATGAGTACTCCGGAATCGAGCCTCCAGTGGTGCGCAGCGAGAAGGACTTTGATGCCCCGGCCAAATATCATGTATCCGCCGATGTGGAATACCTGAGGTACCTGGTCTCCTTCATCATCCAGTTCCAGTTCTACAAGTCCGCCTGCATTAAGGCTGGTCAGTACGATGCCAGCAATCCTGACCTGCCCCTGGACAACTGTGACATCTACGGCAGCGCAGCTGCTGGAGCTGCCTTCCAGTAAGTCTTGATTATGAGTTTACAAGTTTTGATTCAAATTTAATCTAACTCACTAGCAACATGCTGTCCCTGGGCGCCTCTAAGCCCTGGCCCGACGCACTGGAGGCCTTCAATGGAGAGCGCATCATGACTGGCAAGGCCATCGCCGAGTACTTTGAGCCACTGCGCGTCTGGCTGGAGGCGGAGAACATCAAGAACAACGTTCACATTGGCTGGACCGCATCAGATAGTAAGTTCTACAGTCATAGTCTCAGGGATCTCTTTCATCATTGTTAATTACGTTAATTTCTCCGTTTCAGAATGTGTATCTTCTTAATGGATTTGACTTTGTTGATTTCGCACAGTTTTTGTTCAATAAAGTTTTATTAACGTTCCCTTACTTTAATAATGTTTTATTAAAAAAAACTTAATTGTATGCTAATAAATCAAAACGAGAGTTTAAGCAAAAACAATTTTTTTTAAATACTAGTAGGTTTGGGTATCAAGTTGTTTCTGACCTTGCCAGGGTCGTCAACTGTACCATGTTTGCTGACCGAACCTAGCATTATGAGTAGTTGCAACACATACGGTGGCCCCTTGTGTGGTTTGGACTTGGTTTCGATGTTTCGTTTACGAATGACTTCTTTCAACTTTTTGACTTGTTTTTATACCCTTGCAGGGTATTATAATTTTAGTCAGAAGTTTGCAACGCAGTGAAGGAGACATCTCCGACCCTATAAAGTATATATATTCTTGATCAGCATCAACAGCCGAGTCGATCTAGCCATGTCCGTCTGTCTGTCCGTCTGTCTGTCTGTCTGTCCGTCCGTTTCTACGCAAACTAGTCCCTCAGTTTTAAAGCTATATGGATGAAACTTTGCAGATATGCTCTCACTGCTATATATGTCGGAACGAGCCGGATCGGCCGACTATATCATATAGCTATATAGGAAAGATCTGTAAATTTTAATGAAAAAAATTATAACTTAGCCAATTTTTACAATATTTGAATAAAATTTGAGATATGCCCATTTTGTATTATTCTTGAATTTCGGTTTTAATTTGATCAAAATCGGACAACTATATCATATAGCTGTCATAGGAAAGATCAGAAAATTTTGATGAAAAAATCTAACTAACCCAATTTTTCATATATTTTCATAAAATTTGAGACATAGACACTTTGTATTATTCCAGAATTTCGGTTTTAATTTTATTCAAATCGGACCACTATATCATATAGCAGCCATAGGAATATATATATATAAATTCATTAAATTCGTTCGCAACATTTTTCGCTCGCAACATTTCTCGTTCGCAACATTTTTCTTTCGCAACATTTACCTTATGTCAGTACCCGAGAAAACGAAAAAGTCAGAAGATTTTTCTTTTTCTTCTTACTTACTGCAAGGGTATTTAAACTTCGGCATGCCGAAGTTAGCTTCCTTTCTTGTTCATTGATAAATTGTAAAAATTAATAATAATAAAGTATTTAAAAAGCTGTAAGGAGTATTAGAAGGAAGAAGTTTTTATAATTTCTTTTCCTTGCGAATACTGAAGAATAAACATATTTCTATCAAGTATCTAAAACAGCTGTTCATTTAGTACATTTACGAAAACAATCTATCACGATTGTGGTTTGTAGGTGCATGTTATAGCATTTTAAGTGCTTTCAAAGTGGGGCGCATTATAATTTGAAATGGCTAACTGGGCGCTAAGCCTGCCACAAACTGGCTTCTCTGGCCATGGAGTGTCGTTGGCCCAAGTCAGTTTAGTGCGAGAGCCGAGCAAGCGCAGAACGTTTGGACGGACAGGTTAAGGAAAAGTGCCGGGAATTTCAATGAACTGGCGAGTCGAGTTGCGAAAGTGAAGTTGGTAGAAAGTGTGGGAATATGTGGTTTTGGCTGTGGCTCGTGGTAAGTCGAAGGGAAAAAGCCCCGAGGTACAAATCCTTAACTCCTCTGTTCTATAATTTAGCTCCACGCATGCGTAACTAAGGCTGATCCGCCTGACCCCGGCTTGAAAACATTCCTCACGGATGCCAATGAGCAACTCGCTGTTATTTATGATCAGGCAGTCCTGGCTCAGCTGCTGCACGAGCTGCGTGGACCCAATGACTTGGTGGCCCTTTTGGAGATTGAGGTCACAGACAATAAGCTCGTTAAGTATGTGAGGACGCTTTCGACGCGAAAAGCCAAGTACCGGCGCCTTGGCTTAGGGGACGACTCCCAGCGCAGACAGCTAGCAAAGCTTCCCCTTTTGGGCTATGAGGCTCTGCCCGACCGGGACTTGAGGCGGGTTTATCAACTGGCCTCCAACATGAGCGACAACTACCGCAATGTCAAGCTGTGCGCCTACAAGCAGCCGGAAAATTGCACTCTGAGGCTCATACCGGAGGTTCAGTCAATAGTTCAGGATAGCAGAGATCTGGACGAGATTGAGTATTACTGGTTCGAGTGGCGGCGGCGAACGGGCTTGGCCACCAGGTACCAATTTGTGGCCTTCATGGATCTGTACAAAAAGACCGCCATGCTGAATGGATATCCCCGGGCCGAGGACTATTGGTTTCGATCCCTGGAGTTGAGTGCCCAAGAGGCCATGACACTGCTGGATCGAATAATGCACGGCCTGCGACCTTTGTTTCTTCAGTTTCACGCCCACGTTCGGGGTTCGTTGAGGAAGATGCATGGCGAGGGATTGGTGCCCAGGCACAGGCCCTACCCCCAGCACCTGGCAGAGGTCTTCATTGGCAACGCCTTTCGACGTGTGCAGCCCGAATGGTATGTGGATCTGCCCGCGCCACAGATTGGCCTCTCGAATATCACCAAGGAGTTGCATAGTCGCGGATTGACCACAACCCAAAGGGTGTTTTGGAATGTGGCAGAGTTCTTCAGGGGTGTCGGCCTGCCCCTGTTGGAGAGGTAAGTGAATATTTGTAACTCCCAGTGCAGTGTGTATTTTATTTCCTCATGCAGCTCCCTGTGGGAATATGCTCAGTCAGTGTCCACCGATGACGACGACCGCTGCTGGCACAAGGCCTGGCGGTATTATGCCCTGCCCAGAACAAACTTCACCTACTGTCCCCTCAACGATGAGGAAAGATTCTTCAACATGTTCGAGGCCCAGGCGGACTTGCACTTCTACCGCGCTGCCTCTTCGCAGCCAACGGTGTTGTGGGAGGAGCCCTTTCCCAACTTCAGCGACGCCTTTGGCAAGTTCTTCTCCTTGGCGGCCAGTTCGCCGCGCTTTCTCCATAAGGTGGGCTTGCTGAGCGATGGCCAGTGGAAGGGGCTGCCCGCCCGCCTGAACCGCTTGTACATTCAGGGCTTGAAAGTAGTCTTCCTGTTGCCAGTCTTCTACGTCCTCGATCGATACCGCGTGGAAGTGTTGAGCGGACACATCAAGGCGGACGACAACGAGGCCTATTGGCGACTTACGGAGCACTACACGGGATCGGCGGCTCCTTCGAAAAGGACCAACCAGCAGTTCGACGTGCCGGCCAAGCTCCTCATGGAAGTGGACGACCAGTACGCCACGTAAGACAACATTCTCATTAGTTTCTACTCAATAAACCAAGTTGGTTTTCCTTTCAGCCAATTTCTGAGCATCGTTCTGCAGTTCCAACTATTTAATCACTTTTGTACGAAAACAGGACAGTTTGATAAGAGGAATCCCAATAAGCCGTTTGATTTGTGTGATTTGTCCGACCAGAGTGGCATAGGAAAGGATCTTCAAAGGGCCATGGCCCTGGGATCTTCCGTACACTACAGAAAGGTATTGCAAGAGCTAGTGGGTGAGCCAGAAATCAGCGTAGATGGCTTGCTGGCCTACTTTCAACCTCTACACGATTGGCTGCAGAGGGAAAACGCAAAGAACAACCTGGAAGTGGGCTGGAAATAAACTTTCTTCTATAAAAATATATATTTATCGAGTTAATAGATATATTTCGATTATTAAAACCAATAGCTTGACATTGACAGGGAATGTGTGGTCCAGTATTTATCAACTAACTCCTAAACGTAGGCAAATAAAATTACGAAACTCTAAATTGATGCATCCCAGAGGTAGGCTACCATTCTTCTATAGATTTGTAAAGTAAGGTAAAACTTGTATTTACTACCACAAGGCGTTTAGGCCAAAATATAAAGATCCAGATGCTCCAGAGCTCACTCTAGCTCACCCTGTAAGTAAAGTATGTCGGGTTTTAATTGTAAGTTTTGGGCATCACTTGACCCTTTCGGTTTGTGTTAAATTTCCAAATTCTGGGTCGCGCCGCGTGCGTCCTCGTCGAAGTGCGAGTTCGCCATGCCGGCCGACGGCGTCTTTTCGTGCCAGTTCGAGGTGTTTGGCAAGGTGAAGGGCGTCAACTTCCGGCGGCACGTCCTGCGAAAGGCCAAAACTCTGGGCCTGCGCGGCTGGTGCATGAACTCGGAGAAGAACACAGTGCGCGGCTACATCGAGGGCCCCTCCCCCGAGATGGACGTGATGAAGGAATGGCTGAAGACCACGGGAAGCCCGGAGTCTGAGATCAAGATGGTTAAGTTCAGTTCGCAACGGAAGAGCCAACGATATGGCTATACCAACTTTGAGATCAGGCCCGACCAGATCGTTCAATTTGTTGAAATTGAAGCTGGTACCTCCAACGCCAGCCTGTAGACGATTTTAGCAAATTAAGTTTATACTTCTAAAATTAAGATTCTCCCACCGATGCCACCAAAGATTTTAAGCTCCTTTTATTTGAGAAGATCTGTGTTGTTGACAAGACGCAATCATAATGATTTAAAGTAATAAAAACGACCAAACTCGCATGAAGCGATTTCTTCTTATTTATCAATTTATCATGTTTTGAACGAGATGTTAGGTCTGTCAAGCTTCGGTCGAAATTGAAAATTGATTTCCCATGTATATATAAAGAGTTCTTTGCTTTGCAACAAACAAAAAAATTAATTTCATACAAAATTACTAAATGCCTTACTAATTACGAATTCCTGAGTGTTCTTTCATCCCCTGTCATAACTATAGTTTAATATTTACTCTTGTAAAGATGAAAGGTATTAGGGCTGGGAATTCACATATAGTCTCCCACATTATATTAATGTGTATTTCTATAATTTTGTCCTTTTTATAAATTCGTATCCTCTATTTTCAACAATAGTATTACCTCATCCGCATGTACACTTGTTTGTTTGCGTTATCCCTTCTTATCTTATTAAATGGAAAGAGCTTTTCGTATTGTATCAGGGTTATATTCCCCTTTCGAAGCGGAAATAAGTTTAAAGTCCCAACAGACAGAACTGGGTGGCTGAGGAAGTCACAGTTGGTTGGGTTTTCCTTCGCTCCGAATCAGTCAATGCTTTCCTAATGATGATCGCCCTGTGCATAGAGCACAGCATTGTCTGAGTAAAATAAATAACCGGAAGGAATTTAAAGCAAATGCAAAGCATAAACGAGCGCAGTAATTAAAATGCACTTGATTGTGATGACTCCCGAGGGCTCTTCACCCGGCAGCCGCTCATTACAATAGCGAATAACTATAGTTAAAAGTAAATATTATCGACAGTACGTGCTTAATGTGCGTCATGCTAAGCGGCCAGCGCTTTTATGGGCGTATCGGCTTACACAAGCCACTCACTCGTGTAAATTAATTACTTGCGGACACTTGGCGCTATTTTCCCACGGTTCTTGGCTGGTTCAGGGCTCGTGTAAGATGTGGTCTAGAGCTTAGTGCTAGTCTATCCCCACTGACCTTGACTCTAATTAGCACTTTTAGCAAAAAAGTGTTTTTTGCAGGGATCTGTTCCAGGTACGAATGCAGCCAACCACATCATAAAGCAGGCTAATATTTATGAGCTCATTTCCGAGACAGATAGACTTCGCAGATCGCAATCTAATTACAGTCTGAATCACATACATATCTCTCCACATATTCGAATGTTTGTATGCATTCTCGTTTGTACGCCACTGGATTGGCAATCAAGCCATCAATCAGCAAGCCCAGTCATTCCATTCATTGGGTCGTGAAGCTCATTAGAGAATAGTTCTCTCCTTATATCCCATCTCGATCTGCGATCGACTTATGGGATGATTCACAACTTTTTTCGCATTTCGCTAGGTCAAAAGTGAGTGCAATCAATTTAGAATCCTCTGGCGGGGGAGCTGACTTGATACCTAGCATATTAATTATAGGATTTCTTCTGTATATTGAATTATTCAGTTGCTTGGAATGAATCACAGTTAAAGCTGTGTAAATCAGACCCCTATATGGGAAATTTAAATATAAGTATGCTAGTTTACTTATAAACTAATTTTGCATTGATGCAAATAAGGGTATATAAGATTAATTATAAAAGTGTTTTATATACTAAATCATTATTTTATAAACAATAAAAACTTTTCGGAAGATTAGCTTTAATGCATTCCCATTTGTTTACACATGTTCTAAGCACACTAGTTTAATGGGTAGTGGAACCAATTCATTGAAACTCATTTGTTTGAGTCTCAGGTGGAACGCATTCGTTGCAAACTCCATTAACTACACCTGCCTGGTGCACTGCTGGCATGAGTCAAGATGTTTTCCACATTTCTCTGGGTCAAGAGCGACAATAAAAGCGACTCGATGCGGGTGCTGCAGTGGTCGTGAGGTACGCATGCGCACGAGAGACGAACGAAGCGAGGGTTTACTTTACATTTCTTTATTGCATACAGTTTTTGATCGTAAATAAAAACTTTTTACAAATCCATAAGATTGTTTTAAGGGGCTACGTTTAATTTCACTTAATTAGTTTCCGAATTCCTAAATCAAAGAACCAACCCTGAAGCAAGCTTAAGAACCATACAAATTGATGTATGGAGTAACTCATCTTATTATTATATTGGTCTTTGATTTAGAATATGGTAGGGAGGTATTCCCGTACTAAACCGTTAGCTAAGAAATTAGGATTGGCTTAGTTTCTTGGTTAGTCTGGCATTCCAATACAGATTATTCTGAGAAGTTAACAAATTTATTTACTTATAAACTACATACATATTACTGTTTTTAACCCGGACTTTAAAACTTCGAGTGATAACTCCGTCAGTGTGCCGACTTCTGGCTCGTTTCGAGTGAGTTCCGACCCCAGGCGGCCGCTCAACTGTCGCGTACTTTCTCACAGTCACCATTATTATGCGGTCGAGCTTTTCGGCTGATAACTACACGGACGTGGGGCATGCACCTGTGTGCGGGGCACCCTTACCCTCCCTTATAATTGCCGACATGCATGCAAAAACGATTTACATAAATACGACTCACCCACACGGGCGCAGCTCCACCTCATTGTTGTTCCCAAGCTTATGGAAGATTCGATTGTGGTTGTGGTTGTTGTTGTTGTTGTCGTCCCAGTGCTAATTGCGATTATCTCACACGAATATACATACCTACTTTATATATATAGTATGTAGAGAGACATCAGAGACAACGGCTCCGGCAGAGACGCCAACTGCAACTGCGACGCGACTGCGTTCAAATTTGAATTCATTTTCGAGTTGAAAAACAAAAGTGGCAAGTAATCTCGAAAAATATTCTTACTGTCTAGTCAGTAGAGTTTTAGACGCGCTGCCGGACGCTACGTGGGCGGTACAGTGGACCAGTGAAAGTAACGAGTTCGAGTGCTAAGTGAAAGTGAAGAGTTCCAACGAGAACCAGCTCACGGAGGGATCAAAGCTAATACATACATAGCTAATAAAATAACGAAATTTCAGCAGACTCTAGTCTGCCAATCGTTCTGCCAGTGGCCTGCAGTTAAAGTATTTAATTGCTTGTGAAAGAGCTAATGAGTGAGCTGTCAGTGGCGACCTTGGCAGTGTGGAATATAGATCTTAAGATAAAAATAATGCCCAGTGTTTCGGTCTTAACCTGGCTCTGTCTCGGCCTCAGCCTGACTCTAAGCCATGCCGATCCCCAGCTGAATTTGCCCACCCCGCAGCCAGAAGTGTTCTACAACGGGTACACCCCGAACGTGGCCACCACGCCCGCCCAGTTGCGGGCGGATAGGGACCGGGATCAACGCTATGGTCCGCCCTACGCCGATGCCGGGGGAGGTGGCAACACCAACGATGCACTGGACGACTTCAGGGTGGGTTAACGCAATCTATACAGATTGGAATTAAAATACAAAGAGACGGTTCCTTGTAAACAAAGCTAAAAATATGATTATAGTCTTAAATTTAAATCTCTAAATTTGTTAGGATGTGGCTTTCAATACAAATGAACAATCAACATTCTTCACTTAAATGAAAAATTAAGTTTACTAAACACTCCCTAAAGTACGAATCTAAATAAAATAAAGACACGATAGTCCGAAAATAGGGTTGTTATCGAAACATACGTAACTTGGACGCCACTTGGACGCAACTTTTTCCCATCTCTAGGCCCCTATACTAATTCTATGTAAAAAAAAAACTACTTTTGATCTGATAACGCAATAACGCCATAACGCAGTCTCGTGTAAACAGAGCCTAAATTGATCACAAATATAAGTAAAGATCATATTATTTACTACACAATATTATATCCTCAATGTGAAACCCTAACCTCTTGCAGTACGGCCAGACTAGTGACGAACGCATGAGGCTCGGGTATGCCTATCCCTCGCCGCGAGTGAACTTCACTGACTCGCCCTTCAGCGAGGATCGGTTTTCCAACCACAACTATGGCCCCTCGGTCTCCAGCTCCACCGATCGCAGCTACGGCAACGATCCCAGCCTGAATGGGCGCTTCGCCGATGGGCCCATCTCCACGCAAGGAGAGCGAAACTACAACCCCAACGACCAGTACAACTACAACAATAATCCCAATGTGGAGATCTTGGGCATCAACAATCGCAATCGCTTCGAGAATCCCTTCCTCTCGAACCAGGATCGCTTCAACCTGAACCAAGGATATCTGGAACGCCAGCGGTACCAGCAGGACCGTCGCTACCAACAGGAGCTGGAAAAGCTGCGCAATCTGCTCGTGGAGTCTGACCAGAAGGGCTCCCTGGAGTGCACCGCCAACGTGGCCGCCCAGTGGAATTTCGAGACGAACGTCAACGATTTTACCCAAACGGAAGCGGTGAGTGAGCGGCGCGCCGAGTACTTGTACTCGTACTCGTACGTTCATCGCGTAATTGTGGTTGAACGGCACGCGATCTTCGCGGTGGTAGTGCAGTTTTCTCATGGCACACACTCTGGGTTTTCTTACACACGCACACTCGGATAGGTCCCAAAAGTCGCATTCGGAAGGTCGAATGGCTTTGTCAGATTCCCAGGCAGACATGCCAATGTCAAAGAGCTGGAGTTTCTGAGGGTACAGACGTGAGTGAAGTTAGTTTTTTCTTTCAAAGCTAAATCAGCGTAAACATGGCAGCCGAACATGTAACTTGTATCTGGCAGGAGGCATCTCTAACCTTATAAAGTATATATGAGCTCTTTATTTTGAGAGAATAACTCTAATTTTAAAAATCTATTGTATCAGCAATTGCATATCAAAACCTAATAAAATAACGTAATCCGAAGATATAAGAAAATATGACTTATACCACAAGATCAAGGGCTCAAATATTTTTATCAACATCACCAGTCAAGTCAATTGAGCTAAGGCCTACTGTCTTTCCGTATTAAACAACAGCTTTTAGATACTATAACAACTATGACAACATTCATATCTGTTTCGCATTGATTAAGTTTGTTTTTTAAATACGCCAAATACGAATAATAACCCTGTGTGTAGGTATTTGGGAAACATCGGTTGATAAACACTGCAGTTGTTACACAATACAGTAATTTTATCTCTATCCCAATGTTCTCCCATTGGCATACCTTTAGCTAACTCACCCAATATGTAGTTTCTTCTCCAACAATGGTTTCTAACGGGGGAGCTTAAGAATTAAATTGGTTTTTAGATAATTTTTTATGTACACGATATATAAGGTTCATAGTAGTAATAATTTGAGTCTTGGGAAAATAGATACCGGGTTGTTTGCAGTGCAAGCGCATTGGAGACTGCATTTCGAGATTTCTTAACATAACAAATTTGTATTTGTTTTCAATATTGGCAATCACCTATCCTAATAAATACTATTTGTTGTATTGATTAAGTTTTATAATAAAATATAAATTGGCTTGTTCAGATAAATTTTTAAGTTTGCTTTTCAAACTTACTTATTTTAATTAAAGATGTTGGAGCTAATTTGGCTTAAATTTATTTACTACCTACAGTGGATCGCAGCTTATTTTGTGCAGTCAATAATTCAAAGTCTAAACTATCAGTGCTTTTATACCATTTCACAGCATTTCACAGCAGATATCCTACATTTAAAATTAATTAAAATTATCTTCCAAATTATTACGACCAAAGAGTAACATTAAAAAAAACAAATGTATGACCTTTTTTTAAGCCGCAGCTTATTTCGTGCAGCTAGTTTATATTTTAAAAATTATTATTTTTGGGCTTAAATTTCGTTGGTTTCTTTTCTATTCCTGTAAGTTTCTTGACCTAATCACATTAAAATAAAAAGTTACAGGGAAATAAGTAAAATGACATCTCGGATATCTATTAAAATACAATAACTAGATCTCTATCAATAAAAGACAGAAGAAATCAGCGTAAAGCTGAGAAAATGGTATCCTTAAGTCTCAGATATCTACCAAACGTCATTTAATAGGTTGTTCGTGTAGATCAGGCTTAAACAAAGGGTCAAAATGCACCGAATACGTTTTTCAAAGCACATGAAGACTATTATATATTCCGAAAAATATAGGAAAATCCAGAACTATCTCCTGTAAAACTATTCTTAGAGGTAGACCACGAAATAGACAACAAGTGGAGTGTTGATTTACTGCACTCCTTCTTGCACAATTACATCTTTAATGCTCTAGTAGCGTGAAAATAGCCATTTATAAGGTAACAAAAACAGGAACCTCCTCTAAAATTTTCATAAAAGAAATTGCTAAAAGTGAATCTAGGAACCTCAAAAAAAAGTTACTTCGATTAAATACATTTTAAAAGTTATTCAGAATAAGCGAACAGGCCACACAAAATTTTTTAAAACAAATTAATAATAATAAGCTGGGTATTACCGAAAACGCCAAATGCCGGAAATGTGATGAATCCGAGACAACTGAAACCTTGGAGCACCTCATTTGCAAATGTCCGGCCCTATCAAGGGCAAGAACAAAATACCTAGGCGCTCCGGTTCTGGCATCGCTAGAAGATGCCTCCAGAAAGAAGCCAGGTGAACTACTTGCCTTCGCGAAAAACACCTCGATCCTTAAAGATTTCGAAAATCGCGTAAACACTCTCTAGGTCCAGTCAGAAACTTTCGGACAGCTAAGGGCCATATTGGCCTATGCGAGACCCCGTGAGGGCCTTCCGACATAACCTAACCTAATAATAATAAGTTCATTCAAAGTAAGTGCACAAAATAAGCTGCGGCATAAAAAAAGCTATTAAATAAGTTTTTGTTAATTTACTTCATTGTTATTAAAATTAAGAAGATTGTTTTAGTTCAGTATTAATGTTAATACAAGAACTCAAAATAATGTGTTAAAATTTTTTTATTAACTCTAATCGTTAATCGTTAAGTTTGCGTAGTGCTTCCGATTGTCGATAACAGAGGGAGGTCGGGTTTACCCACCAGAGATCTGCAACGGGTATGATCGAATCATCTCGATCACCATACAAAAATTTTCGCTCAATTCAACTCACTTCGCTCTGCCGAAATATGATCGTTCATGATGCATACCCGAAGCAAAAGCCGAAAGAATAATCAGGCACGAGTAAACGTTTTGATTTTATGTTCGTGCATCAGATCGGATCGCTTCGGAACGATCAAAACGATCATGTTGAGCTTCGTGAACGAGTAAGGAGAATGATCGTAGCTATGAGTGACGCCGTCCCGAACAGAGAATGAACGTTTTGATTTGTATGTTTGTTCAGCAGGGATTGATCGCTCAGTACTCGAGTTTGATCGTTCAAAAATGAGCAAGAATTTAGAGATTTTGTGTGTGTGTGTTACGCCGGAATAAAAATGCAATTCTCATTTATTACAATTGCATCTTAAGAAATAGTACGAAATTATTATTTTTTGTTTATTAACTAATTAACAAAATTAAATTTATCAGTTTTTCAAGTTAACAAAAAACTAAATTAAATTAAAAGGTTTTTCATAAACTAAATTAATTTTTATTGGTTAAATCAAAACATAAAATGATGACTTCTTAATGATATGTATTTAATGTTTGCATATGTACTTATGTATGTGTCAAAGATGTAGATTAAGAAAATATATGTGTAAGGTTTTTACTATATTTTTGTATTATAATTTTTATAGTGCGAGATTAAAAACAGTAAGCCATCCATTGTCACAAGTTAAACACTTTGCGTGCCGGCCACCTCACTACAAATTAAACCAATCGCAAACGATCCGAACAGAAATGAA
>VNJV01016864.1:0-11314 GCA_008042635.1 Drosophila nikananu
CTGTCCAATGTCCGTCCCTTGCTGTCCGTTCTGTCCGCTGGCTAACCCGTCTCGTACCCCGTCTCATTCTGTGCGGTTACCTTCCTTCGCTGCTCGTATCTCAAATTGTTCAACTTCATCAGCAAAAAGTAAGGGAAAAGATGCTGCCGCTGCCGGTGATTGTGGATGTGGCTCTACATGTGGCTGTGGATGTGCTGCCAAATCACACCAAGTCAGGCTACCCCTTATACCCGAAACCTTACCCCTACCTTGTTCTTCTCATTCCTTCCCCCCCATTCGATTGTCATGAGTCTGAGCCGAGACTCTTTCTGCTTTTGTCCTTTTTGTTCTCCAGCAGAAGTAGCAGCAGCATCGGTGGAATATAAGACCCCGAGGACCCGGAGCACTTGAGCCCGGTGCCCGAGTTGAGGAAGTCAAGGGAGATAAGGGTAGGGGCTTAGCAGGCAGAGTTAAGCGGATGCATAATACGGAAAAATATGTTGAAAACAAGAAAGGGAAGATTGGAAGCTTGGGATACACTTTAATTTGGAGTGTAGTTTAAGATATACTTTTTAGTTATTTGCCTGACTGTTTAAGGTGTTCTGTAATCTAGTGAAAGGTATAGATATTTTCTTATTTAGTGCCTTTTATAAAGCTTAAGGATAACCCACCAACTGAACCCCTTTATTACAAAGACTTTTAAAAACTTCAAAGAATAGTAAATTGTGGAAGTAAAGTTGAAACAGAATAAGTCCAGGCCCCTAGCTTGTCCAGTCAAAATTTCTGGCCCCCTAAAGCTCCCGAGAAATGGCTGTCGTTCAGATAGATGAGTGCGATTTTCACGCCCATCGCGACGCCCAGCAGATGGTGGACACGTGCCAGGACTTTGCCGACCACCTCATCGTGGCCGAGTTCCTGCCGCACAGCCGCTGGGTGGCCTACATCAATATTCGTACCCTGGAGCAGGTCATCTATTGCGTGGAACTAAGCCTTAACGGCTATCGGATCGTTTCCTATGACTTTGATAATGTAACCGATGAGGTGGCCAACTGTGACACCATCTACGCCTCGGCCCATCAGCTTCTGGCCGGGATTAGTCCACTGTATGCCGAGATGTACGGTTTTGGGCGAGTGCCCCTTAAGAGTATTGCAAGATAGATGGGAGCTGCTCCAGCTCGGGGGGGCGTGGCAGGTGCAAAAATTTGTCTGCTAATTGCTAATTGCCGCCCCGAAAAGTGATAATTAAACGTTTTGCGCAGGTAAATGACTTGATTGCAATAATAAAGCCTGCAGCTCTGGGTTGGATTCCAACTTGTGTACTTCATGCCGGGGTCTCTCCTTTGATTAATTGCTGCCAACTGAGCGGCGCAGCGAAGCAGGAGGGAGCCAGGTTGCCAGGTTGATTGACTCAACTTGGCACTCTCCGGACCTTTTGTAGCGAAAAAAGTTAACAAGTTTTTGTGCCGTTCCACTTGACTGCCGCCGTCGAAGGAGGCGAATGAAGATGCAGACGGTTGGAGCTCGGAGCTCCCAGCACTAAAGCTCCCAACTCTGAACACCCAGCCCAATCCAACTTGGTTTTCCGCCACCTTCTTGGAGCCCCCGTTCCTATATTTGCCCCTTTTTGGCCGGGTACCAAGCCAAGCCAACTAAGGTTTTTATCTAGTTGAGTCCATCTAGTCGCTTGCCGTCCGTCCCACGGGTGTCTGCCGTGGACAACTCACAGACGCAGATGCCAATACACAGATCCACAAACGCAGATACAGTGGGACGACCCTAAGGTCAACTGAAGAATGTAATGTTGGAAAACATTTTGGGAAAAGAATGAAAATCTGTAGGGTAATAGGGCTTTAAAAATGGTTAATTAATTAATAGGATTGAATTATAATCCTGCATTGTCCTAAATCTCTCTCTCTCTTGTATTCTCTTCTACGCTTTGCCTGCAATGTACAAATTAAATTAATGAGAGCTACTTTTCAGGTGCACTTTAAAAGAGCATTTTTCTCTCAAAACCACAAAATACAGCTTTACTTTTAAGTTTATTTTCGAAAGATCCTGAAAACGTAGTCCTATGATTATAGCTCTGATTTCTTCACTATCGAAGCTTGACTGTAGTCGAGCGAACGCATTTGCTTTGGCGTCCGTATCGGCCATGTCTATCTGAGTTGGCTCTCCACTTGTCTATGCTCGTATATTTGTCCATTGAAGCATGCAATTGATTGCTGCAACGGCAACAGCAACAGCAGCAGCAGCAGCATTATCCCCCTTCCCTGGTGGAAACCCAGCCCCTCCTTCGACGCCCCTGCTCTCCCCTCAGCCTGCTGCGCTTTAATTGCCTTTTCATTGCAGCCCGTCGGCCTTTTGACTCAAGTCTCCTCTGCCTCAGCCAGCCTGAGTGTGTGTGTGTGTAATTTGTGGTTGTTGTTCTCTGTTAATGCATTACATGAATTTTAACAAGCTTTGCATTCTGACTGACTATCTTCTACCCCCCTCTTTTTAGAGTGCACCCCGCTCTTGTTTGTTTATTACAGCCGCATCTCTGTGGATGCAGACATAATTTAACCTTTGCCTGCCTCATTTTAATGCTGTTCATTTCACAAATTTTCAATCAATGGCCATATCTTGGTACGTCTGAAATTTAATTAGAATTTAAGATAGAAAGTTGAAGAGAATAATTTGTATTTTAGTCAATAGGATCAGGAAGTTGTCTGAAAATACCCGTTTTAAGTAAGCCTCTTTTATGAAAATCATTAAAAGGCGAATATAACAAGTTCCATTTGGCTTTTTATGATATAATTGACTTCAATCGTTTCCAGTGAACTCGTTAAAAAGAGATGATCATAAAGTGTGTGGGGTATAAAAAAGAGGTGAGATAATTGGACAGGTTATTTGGGGAAATTTGCGAGCTACATTGATATTATAAGCAGGATACCGAATTTCATCAACTCGCTATAAAAAGGCGTATTATCAGTAGGTTTTTAATAAATACCTATCAAAGTTGATATTTCCGGCTATCTAAATAATTGGCTTTCCATGTTGATTTGCTAAACAAGAGCTTGGTAACATTAATTGCGAAATTGCAATAAAATAGTTCATCAATTGAGCATATTGTGCAAATTATATACAGAGAACAAAAATATTTTACTAGATGTATTTTTTCACCTAAAATTAAGCTATAAACCTGCTTCATTATAAATCCCTTTTCAGTGAACCTATACTAAGCCTTAAGCCTTCACTCATCAAATAGAGCATTCATATAAGCCAAAGGTTATACTTAAGCTGATATTATTAAAGGATTTCCTCTGTGTATTATTCCTTCCCCTTTCAATTCCATGGAACTTCAACTTTTCCGTGTTAGTCCAACTAATTGGCTGCGTTTTTGGTTAATTAGCGCACCAGCAGCAGCTACACTGGCAACCACCGACCACGGCAACACCATATAGCCATGGTTGTACGCTGTCTGCTGTTGGCTGTTCGCTATTCACTGCTCGCTGAAAATGAAATCTCTTTGCTGTCGCACACGCGCTTTTATTGGCACTCAAATTGGCAGCTAAACTTTGGCAGGAACAGCAAAAACAACAACACCAACGATGATATCAATGCAGCCATCGAGCGACAGGCAAAAACACCAACATAAACCACACCAACACCAACAACAACCGATACAACAACAGGAACAGCACAAAAATACCAACAGAAACAACAACACCAACAGAAACAACAACACCAACAACAACAACAATTTACAATAAACAACACCAACAGAAACAACCAACGACCGACCGACGACAACTATTTTGTCTGCATTAAAACGTTGTAATTATTTTATGCCAGATAACAATTTGATATTGTCAATGCCGCAAAATGTTCAAGCCAAACTGATGAGACAGGCACCGCGAGATTTCGGAGGAGGGGAACTGGGACTGGTGGGAATCGTGTGAGTTAGATGGATGATGGCTAAATGCAAATCGCTTGCCGTTGTTGTTTTCTGCTGCTGCTGCTGTTGCCATATGCTAATCAGGGTGAGCCGAGTTTCGTTGCAGCAAATTAATTGGCTTTTAAAACCTTGTTTGATTGCCATCTCGTTTTGTAATGCAAAATAAACAATTTTATGTGATCGTAACTCAATCTTGAATGTGCTTAGTGATTTATATCATGAAAGACAATAAATTATAGATTATTTAATGAGAAAAATAATAATAAACCTTCTATTGTGGTATGCCTTATCAGGGAGGTTTAATTTTTAGCTATTACAACTTAATTTGAAAGCTATAAACTCTGCGAGTGACCTTTTAAGCTGTTAAATTCCCTCTCGATATCGCTTTAAATCAAACTCTTTGAGGATATGTGACTTTATTATCGATTTCCATGCGAATCTGGTTCACTCTAAACTGCATTTTCCCCCCTAGACAGCAACCGAAGCATACTAAAAATGGGGAAAACACAGCAGCAGCAGCAACAGCAGCAGCGGTCACAAATATATAGGGGCCGAAGGGGTGGCGGCTGGCGGCTGTCATCAGTTGACAGCCAGCAGCAGCGTCGCCTTCGTCGTTGTAGCTTTTAACAATTTGCAATAAATTAGCCGAGGCAACTGTGCAGAGTTTTCACTTGAAGTGCAACTTGAAATGTATTTTCAAAAGGGGGAGAAAAACGAGAGGGGAAAATGGCACAGTGAAAAATAAAGGCAAGCTAAATTATAATTTAGAAATTAATCAAATTTATTTGTGAGTTTCCCTGTCAAGAAGATGCATTTTCAATTATTTCTCATAAATTATAATTATATTTTATGCCAATTATCTTTCTATTTCATTGTGCAGGCAACACTTTGTGTAATTTTTTCCCACAATTTCTCCCCGTGTCTCTCTCTCCTTTACTGCAACACTTTTTTTTTACCACAACAGTTTCCAAACATGTCTTGCCAATTTCACACTCCAACTGCCAACTGTCTGGCCAGGCCCGACGTCAGCTGGCTCTAAGCGATTTCTACCTGGCCCGGGCAGCCGCCTCATTTGTTGGTCCCTGACTTAAGCGGACTTTATGACGATCTCGTCGCAGCTGGAATTCGTTTCGCACCTTGGGAATGCCCCAAAGCAAAAAAAAAAAATAAAAGGCCATAGAGACAGGGGCAGAATTCTTCGATTTAATTGTCTAGAATTCAGAACATATTTAACGTGACCCGAAAAGTAGCGGAAATATTTTGCTGAACTGTTGGCAGGGCGGTGATGATGGCTTTTGCCTTATAGAAACCCTCAACCAACACTTCCGGCAATCCATCGCCTTTTATTGTGCAGCGGGTAAAGTTGTAGGTGGCCTTTGGCCAGGGCGGTACATATCCCGAATCATACCTTGGCAGGTCAGTACAATCGCCCAGATTGGCAATCAGCAGGTCCTTGTAAAAGGTGTCGATGTACTCGATGAAGGTCTGTTGTGGAATGGACCAAGGAGTCAGCTTGTAATCAGCCTCGTTGCCGGAATGGCTTCGTAGAATCTGCATTTCAACCTAAAGGAGGTTTTTTTTTATAATTATTAGTAATTTAAAGAGGTGACTTGAGCATTACTTACCAAAACGCTGTCATCGAGATCTATGTTCCAGAAAAAGGTGCCCGAGAAAAAGAATTCGCCACGGCCAACGCGCTCGATTCGCAAAACCGTGTCCATGGCACTAGGATTAGTAGTCTCGGCTTCTACCGAAAGTGGTTGGCATATCCAGTTTTTCTGTAAAAAAATTGAATATATAATAATGTCAAGGACATCTATGGAGTCTTACCTTTCCATCACAACAATCCGTGTACAAGTAGACTAGAATTAGCACGGACAGAAGCCAATCCACGTTAAAGGTATACATTTCGAAATCAATTGTTGATTTTGTTTGCCCTTTGCAAGCTTTTATAGGAGCTGGGTCACGTTTATTTTTATTCAATATAATTACCGGCACGTCAACATTGTTTGGACTTAAATATTGTTTGAAATGTTTACAATATTTTGAACAGTAATGGGACTGGATCAGGTAAATCATGTGAGTCCAATCTACAAAGGCCTGTAAACATTGCTGATCTATGTACATGATCTGTTACTGAAAATTACAACCTCTTCAATGTTCAAAAATAGTAAATATCATATTACAATTAACCAGCAATTTTAATTATGCTTGTAAATTTCCTCATTACATGCAAATTGCTAATAAATTATATTCAAATATATTTAATTTTCCATACATTAAATTCTACAAATAGAAGACTCTTTCTTCCTCTAAAATTAAATACAAAAGACACAAATTAGAATAATAATCAATTTATTTTACCAATAAGGGTCACTTGACATGCAAAGCAAATATATATAATTATATTCCAATAAAATAAAATTGAAAAAGAAAAAACGTATTCCAATGAAATGCAATTAAAAAATAATACAATATTCTTCCGATGTTCTTCACAGTTTGAAACGCGTTCTTAGGTTCATCTTTTGTCGGCCAAAAACTGTGGTTAAAGAACCTTGTGTGTGACCTTTAGTATCAGGGTGAAGCCCCATTCGACTTCGCCGGTGTTTTTGAAGATAATTTTGTAGTAACCTTCGGGCACTACTTCGGGTAGTCCCTCGCCTTTGGCCACACACCTGTCCAGCACGTAGGTTCCACGTGGCCAGGGGAGAACAAAGTCCTCCTCGAACTTGGGCAAATTGGAGCAGTAGCCCACATTCTTGATGAAAGCATCCCGGTAGAAGCCATTGATATAGTCAACATAGGGTTGCTTGGGCACAGACCAGGGCATCAGTTTGTAGTCACTTTCGTCACCCGAAGTGCAGTGATAGGCATCTCCTTCAACCTGTACAAGAAAAGGAGTTTTTTTTATTATTGAAAGGCTAAGAAGTCATAGAACCTACCATGGTGGTGTTATCCACATCGTAGTTCCACTCCAGGACCATCGAGAAGGCAAAATCCCCACGTCCCAGACGAACGACCCTTGTCGTAATGTCCAATAGTTTCTCGTCGGAGGTAAAGGACTTCAGGGAAAGGGGCTCATAATCCCAATTGCGCTGTCATAAATAGAAAATATCCAAATGAATCCTTAAATCCTGACAAGTCAGCAAATACTGCAACATACTGCTGCAAAGCACCTGGGGATCGGCAGGAGTCCGGCGAAAAAAAGCAGCAGCGAGCAGCGGTTAAACATTTGTCCAAAATTATACTTGATTCCACTTTCGATCGTTGGGTGGTTTATATAGCAAATAATGGTTGGGTAATTGCACGACATTATTACGTCTACTGCTTGTATAACTTGTAAAATAAACTATTAAAATTGCTAAATGTTTTCCAGGCACATGTCGATCAAGGTTTAGCGTGCCAAAAACTCGTAAAAATCATTTAGAAATTTTTGAATAATAATTAATTTGGAAATATATTTAAAAAAAAATTATTCAAATGAAATTAAATCGTTAATTGATTGTACATTTAATTATACTTAGTTTAGTTTAAAAAGGGTTTCAGGTGGTTATACTAGTTTCTTTGCCATTTTTTCATGGTATCATTTCGTTTTTGTAAGTGTAAAATAAAATAGAAAGTTGACTTTCTGAAGTAAAAAAGTTTAAATCCTTTCTTGTTATATTTCTAAGAAATATAAGTGTTTAAAAATAAACATTTTTAACTGTAAAATAGGGTTTTGTTCTATACAAAATGAAAGGAAAGAATGGAAGGTATTGAAGGAAACCATATATAAAATAAGTATATATAAAATAAGTATGAGTATAATTTTAACGCCAAAAATTAACACAGTATTTTAATTTTTTTGCATCTCAGATATTTTAGCTCATTAATATTTTGCACCACAAATTAATACATTTTGGTTTTCAATTTAAAAATGGCAACAACTCCCCATGAGGGCTGTTCTATTCCGGTCAAGTTAAAAATGATCTTGTAGAATCCGGGTGGGGCCATTTCCGGCAGTCCATCGCCCTCTCCAAGTACGCACTTATCTGCCACATAGGTCTGGACTGGCCAGGGGGGTTGAAATTTACCCTCGAATTGGGGTAGATTGGAACAGTGACTAAAAATCTTCATGGTTACGTCCTTGTAGTAGCTGTCAAGGTAATCATAAAAGGGTTGCTTCGGAATCGACCATGGCAGAAGTTTGTAATCGGCTTCGGCTCCCGAAGTGCTTCTATAGACTACCGCCTCGACCTAGAAAAGATTATTAATAACTAATAAATAATAAATAATTAATATACCCACCGTGGTCGTTTCATCCGTCGTGTATTTCCACTCGACATTGGCAGATATTCCAAAACTTCCACGTCCCATACGCTCAATTTTGGTCACGATCTTTATTTGACTGGGATCCGAGGTGTCGCTTGCCAGCGATAAAGGTTCATAGTCCCATTTACGCTATTAAATATTGAGGATTTTTATATATTTTTTAAAAATTAAATTGACTTACCTCAGCTCTACAGCTGTCCATCAGCAGGACTCCCATAAGCACTCTGGATAACAGGTAGCGAGAATACATTATGGCCAGTTATAGACTTTAGTGATAATGACAACTGTCGCTTGGTATTTATACTGGCTTATAGAGTGCATTGTTAGTTACAAACAATGTTTTATCTAGATAAATACTTGCGTGCTTTGAGATTTTAATAATTTACAAGTTGTTTACAGAGAAAAATTGTATTTTTGAGGGATAGTTAGTGGGATAATTAATTTCAATCGTTTATAATTAGAATAGAAAAATTCTGCCAAGTGAATACTGAACATGTGAAAGAGCAATTTCAAACTAAAACAAGTAAGGAAGGAAGGAACTGGATCATTATAATTTAATTCAATTTGATCAAATGAAAAGAAAAACTAACTAACTAACAGCGGGACTAGTTTGCGTATAAACATTGTCTGTTGATGCTGATCAAGAATATATTTGACTAAAATTATAATACTCTGCATGGGTATGAAAATATTACAAATATTATATTCCATCTTGCCATTCCATTTATTAAATCTTCAATATATTTCACATACAAATAAAAAAAAAACTCCTCTTCTTAATGATTTAATAAAGTTTGGCTGTTAGTTTAAAAACTGCAGTAAAACTCCACGAGGGTTGGTTTTCTCCGTAGCAATTAAACACTATCTTGTAAAATCCGGGCGGACAAATCTCCGGCAATCCATCGTCGTCTTGAAGCTTGCAATTCTCGGCCACGTAGGACTTTCTTGGAAACGGCGGCTGGAAGTCACCCTCAAAATTGGGTAAATTTGAGCACTTGCTAAAAATCTTCATGCTGACATCTTTGTAGTAGGTGTTGAGGTGCTCATGAAACTGTTGCTTTGGTATTGCCCATGGTAGGACCTTGTAATCGGCTTCTGCACCCGAAGAGCTTCTGTAGACCACAGCCTCCACCTGCAGGGGATTGCAATTGAACAAGGAAATGAATTAATCAATTGATTTAATCCACCTACCATGGTATCTTCAGTAGTAGTATAGTTAAACAAGACATTGCCAGATATTGCGAAATCTCCTCGTCCTACGCGATCGATCTTGAGCTGAATCAAAATCTGACTGGGATCCGAGGTGGTGGTGGAGAGCGACATTGGTTCGTAGTCCCATTTGCGCTATTCAAACATTAAGGATTAGTACTTTTCAGAAATAAAATAGTTTACATACCGCTGCCCTGCAGCAATGCAACAGAAGGACTCCGAAAAAAACTCTGGCGAAAAGGCGGCGCGAATACATTTGGCGAGCCATCGAATTGATTGATAATAACAACTGTCTCTCGATATTTATACTAAAGTACGCGTGCCATGTGGCACGAAAGTATTATCTAACAAGTGTGTTATATAAACTCAAAGATCGCTGCTTACAGTATGTAAATATGTGTGTTAAACATTAAACAAGTTGTTAACATACAAAAAAGCTTTAAAGAGGATTAATTTGAAGTATAATTATATTCACGTGGCCTGGAAAATTTTGTTTAGTGTCCAATAAATAGGGTTAATTATTTTTTACCAATTTACAAGAACCATCAAATATTAATACATACTTGGAAAATAAATATAAATTTCATAATAAGTGCGTTTAAACAATATATTTTATTTGAAAAAACCAATACGAAAACGTTTACATTTCTCAGATATACAAAATATCCTAGTACAATTTATTTGTCAGCTTAAATATGGCCGTAAAACCCCATGTGGGTTGATCGGGGCCACTTTTAGTGAATATAATCTTGTAGAATCCAGGCGGTGCTATTTCGGGCAGACCATCGCCATCGATCTTGCATTTGTCAAACTTATAGGTGTCCTGTGGGAAGGGTGGCTGGAATTTTCCCTCGAATTGCGGCAAATTGGAGCAGTCCGCGAAGTTCTTAATGATCACATCTTTGTAATAGGTGTTTAGGTACTCGTAGAAAGGCATCTTTGGTATAGACCAAGGCAGCAGTTTGTAGTCACTCTCGTCCCCCGAACTACTCCTAAAAGCTGTGGCCTCAACCTGTGATAAAGTTAATATTTTTCTATAATCTGGTATCGGATGTGTGATTGTGTTTACTTACCATTGTTTCTTCATTGGCATCATATTTCCAGTCGAGGGTGCCCGTTAAGGCAAAGTTTCCGCGACCCAAACGATCGATTTTGATCTCAAAAGCCAACTTGCTGGGATCCGAGGTGGTGGAGGTGATTGATACAGGCTCGTAGTCCCATTTGCGCTAAAGAAAAATCAAATTAGGCGGCTTAAACTTGTCGTGTCTGGGCTATCTTACAGCTGCCTCAGTTAAGGTGATTGCAAAAACCAGAATCCAGGCTCCGATTGAAGACCCCATCTTCGTCAGTTCCGTGCTTTAGAATGTATGATGGGGCTTGGTGCTGGCTTATATATCTACAATTTTCCAGTATTGGTTTTTCCAATCTCACGTATTTATCGTGTTTGGAAAACAATTAGAATAATAGATTAAAGATTCGTATAATTACAATACCTGCACGTAGTTTTAACTTGTTGTTAATAATTCTAACAAGGGGGATATATCTGTAGAACACAATATTATACATGTAAGGCATTATAGCCTGTTTATTAATATTGTTATGTTGGATATTACAAAGAATTGAGGTATGACTTCGACTTCTACTTTACATCCAATTTATTTAATTTTCTTTTTAATATTTCAAAACGAAAACAATTGACATGCATTTACCCTACACATTTTTATTAAATATTTCTTACCAAAAACGATATCAAAAATACCATTTCGAATATATATTCATTTATCTTTCTTCGAAATCGAAATTTCTGTAATGCCACCTTTATTATTTGAAATAATATTCCAATAATTTTCTACATACTACCATATATAATTGAGATAT
>VNJV01016868.1:0-19400 GCA_008042635.1 Drosophila nikananu
CTGACACTTACCCTGCTGCCCATGGTTTTGTGGTATACACGGGCCCTTTTTCAGTCCAAGAGAGACTATCCACAACTCATTCTAATCACGTACAACGTGAGGTACTTGGTGACCTATAGCGTCATCGTATATACCATCTTATCGCGAGGATTTCGGGACACGGCCCTAAGGGAAATGGAGCCATTGCTGGAGAAGCTATTTAAGGAAGCGAAACGTTGTCGGCAGGGTGTAAGACGATCCCTAACGATTCTGCTGTACGTCAAGTTCTTTACAGTAATCTGGTTGAGCCTCACGGATACAATTTTCTCGTTTTATTCGATTGAGGGCTTCAAAATTTTGATAATAGCCAGATTTGTTTTTCTGTGCAATGCCAACAATGTGTTGCTCATGGTGCCACATGGCTACTTTCTCGCTTTGTGGCACATTGCCCGGGGCTTGGATTGCGTCAATCGACGCTTAGATGCTATCATAAAGTCGCCTTCGAGGTCCCCGCGAGAGCTGGAGGAGTTGCAGCACCTGTGGTCACTACACTCCGCTCTGAGCAAGACAGCGATCAATATAAATAAGATCTACGGTCCACAGATGTTGGCCTCTCGCATTGACAACTTCATTATTGGGGTAATCCAAGCGTACTGGGGTGCCTTCTTCACATTTGGCATATCGACACCAGTTTTCTGGTTGGTCTACGGTTGCGTTAGCTATCAAGTGCGATCTCTGGACTATTACCTTATTGACTACATGTGCGATGTGGTCCTGGAGTACCAGAGCGCGGCTCGGCATGCCTGGAGCGAGGAACACTGGTCGAAGGAGGTATGTTGATGTGACTTTAAGATTTATTTAAATAATAATAGTAATCCCTATGCATTTTTTTTCATTTTAGATAAGTGCCTTTGTGACCTATAACAACAGTTCAAAGCTGGAGCTATGGACTTGTGGACTGTATCAACCGAATCGCAGTTTGTGGTTCGGCATGATCACCAGTGTGTGGTATTATCTCTTAGTGCTGTTGCAGTTTCATCTGGTTATGGGAAATTTAAGGAAATAGTTATATAAGGTCATGTTCCTCATGAAGTCTAAAGAATAGTTGTTTAAACCGGAGATCAAACAACAGCTCCAATCGGTTTTATAGCTTTTGCTCCCTTGAGACCGCTTGCCTACTTTTCTATTGCTGAAAAGTATTAAAAAAGAGCGTTTCTTTTTCGCTGCATATTAAGAAAGCTTAGCATTTTCTCTCGTACACAGAGTATCCCTCTTTTAAGTTACTTTTCTGATGTTCTCAAAAGCATACTCGCCACTTAAGTGAACATAAAAATGTCAACTAGCATTGCCTAATTGCACAAACTTTGTAAATAATCGCAGACAGTTTGATTTGACTTAAACTGCCATTAAAATGTCCTGCAACTATTTGTGCATTCCTTAATCATTTCCTGTTCGTCTGCCAAGAATTTATTATAACGATTTGAATGCTCACGTTTGAACCGTAAGGCGTACGCTTACGGGCACAATATATGTACATTCATATGTACATACGTATGGATGAATGGCAGCAAAACAAGGCTACGCGTCCTGCCAGAGCAGGAGCCAATAATTTCCTATTCGATAATTTCCAAATGAATGCGTTCAGCAAATAAATTCTGCTTTGACAGCACTCGCAGTTGAAATTTAAAACGAAATCACGTTTTGCTGTTGCATACTTTTTGGCGTATGCACATCTGCTCTACGTGCTACGTGATGAAAGTTCTGTCATAAACACACACACACACACACGCAGGCATTCTTAGTTGGAAAATTGTGGAACTGGCAGCAGGTGAAAGGGTCAAGGGAGGGAGGGAGCTAAGGGAGGCTTAAATAAAATGAAAAATAAAATAAATCAAAACATAATTTTAGCAATAAATCCGATTTATACAAAAATAGAAAAATAAAACGCTGAATGCCGAATTCCGAATGCAAATCTAATTCCTTTTGCCCAAGTGTTTGCGCTATTTCTTTTTTACTATTTTGTGGTTTCTACAATTTATAGGCGAGTTATGCAATTTCCTTTTTACAATCGGCTTATATGTAAATCCTATTAGAAAAATAAAAAGGTACACGTTTCATGCGTACTTAAAAGCTATATTTTTGGTATTTTTAATAAAACGTTTTAGGGATTTTTGGCAACTCTTTTAATGTTTAAATTTATAAACAATTTAATTTTAATATTTTATATTGCCAGCTCTTTTTGAAATTTAAAATTTAGCTTAATGTTATTGAATGTTTAAATTTATAAACATTTAATATTTTAAATTGCCAGCTCTTTTGTAATTTAAAATTTAGCTTAATATTATATTCTAAGCCTAATTTGTTAAATAAATAAATAATGCTTAATATATATTTCCTACTTTATTTGTCTGTGATTATTATCATTAGTAAATTGTATATATTTTCTATTACACCCTAAATTACGCATAACTTTTGTAGAAAGTAGCTCAAGTTTAACCAAAGAGTGGCTATATCTTACAACTTTGAGATAAATTTGTGTATTAAAACATTCCTTGTTACATTTTCAAACCCTAAAATTAGGCAAGTAATAATATTTCTCCCCTAAACTATTTCCCTTAAACCTTGAGGCATTTCCCTCCCACCCCCGCTGGCAATCAGTGGTGTAAATATATTAACATGATTTGAATTCGCATCGGGACACGTCAACGCAATTATGTTGGATAACAAGAGTCAAGATTTATTGTGTCCGCCGAATTCGAGGAGCAAACATTTCTATATATACAAACATTTGTACATAAATATGTATATACGCACACGTAACGGATGCGTCGGCTGTACGCCCATTGCCGCCGCCGTCACGGAGGTGGGCGTGGCCCGTCGCTTGACAATTGTCAAAATCATTGCCATAACTCACGTGTTGCCAGCAGCAGAAGAACAAATGCATCGGGCCATCGATGGAGGAGGAGGAACAGGGACCAGCGCCGACAATTTCAATTGAAGCAGATTTGCTCAAAATGCAAATTACGCCATGATTTACATTCCGATTGACATATTTTAGGCGAACAGTTTGCACTCCATTGGCATTGCTGCCTCTGCTCCCCCTTGGTAACGCCCTTTACGTGTTGCCGAAAAGAATCCTTGATTTAGTCATCCGACGACTGACGACTGACGACTGGCTGACTGGCAGGTTGTAAATTGCCTGGGATTAGACAATTGTTTGATTTTCAGGGGGGCCAACAAGAGTTTCCTCTTTGAGTCAGCAAAAAGAGTTATTTTTTGTAAAGGAATTTATATTTTCAGAAGAATCCTATGCCTAAATATTAAAACTTTGTAAAGAAATCATTGTAAATCCGTTCTCATGTCCGTATTTAATAGCAAAATTACCCTAAAAGATGTCCTTTGTCTGACATAATCTCCAGAGATGGTGCAAAAAATCACAGAATCTTTACAGATATGCCAATAAAATCCTTATTTATATGAGAACTATCCTAGCCGTGTCATTACTGACGGAACCACAGGCCAGGTCTTCTGGCTTTGCCAGTGCCATCATAAAACTGCTGAAAGGACATAAACGCGTTATTATATTATGCCTTTTGAAAGCCCATGACTTGCAGGCACCGCCATGAATGGAAAGGCCAATGGTGGTGGTGGCGGAGGATGCACACGACATGGAGAGCACACAATGGATGAACATCAATGCCAGAGCCGCGACATTGAATGGCCAGTGGCAGGAGCTGGACGTAGTCCCGTTCGCGACCATCAATGCAACTTTCGAGTCAACGTCAACAGCGTCCAAAGAAGCTATTCAGCTTAACTTGCATTCTCTGTGCTCTCTCTGGCCGAAGGACATACATAAATTCAAAAAATAACAATATGTGGATAAAAAGTCCTGCTGTGTGTGTGCTACCAAAAGTCAGTGGAGAGCTCTGCTCAGCTCCGGCTAAGGACAGCTCAAGATGCCGTGGCAAAAAAAAAAGTTTTTAATGATGCCGCAAAGTCGTTGAACCAAGTTCGATGCACATTCACAGGCTTTGACCCGGCTTTGGCATCCTTCGGGGACGAAGACATCGTCGAGGACTGCTGGCTGCATTGATTTACTTGCGGCTCAGAGGGAAATGTATGCCACAGCTGTGGCAAAACCAAATTTTTGGGGCCAAGTGAAAGTTCATTTTGGGCTGCAAAGTTTTTTGCCTCAAGATGTTGGCATTTTTCCAGCTGCCAAAGTTAGATTCATCGAATACTTTGACCTTTTAAGCGAGAGAATTTCTTAATAAATTAAGAAAATGTAATACACAACTGCAAAAGAAAAGTGTGAGCTTAAACACATGGATTTTTCGGAGTCACAAGTTGGTTTTATCTAGTTTATTTTACTTTAAAATTATGTTTAAGTTTAGTATAATTTAAAGCTAGTATTTAGCCGTAGAATCCACCGCCGAAACCGCCAGCGGAAGCCGACGAGGAAGCACTGGCACTGGCAACGCCGCCGCCAAAGCCGCCGCGGTTATAGCCGAAGCCGGGATAACCGCCACCGCCGAAACCACCGTAGCCGGGATAACCTCCATAGCCGCCGTAGCCACCGTAGCCACCTGGATATCCGCCATAGAACTGAGGAGCAGGCACCGCCTCCAGGACACTGAGGAGTCCGAGAATCACAAAGACAAACACGACGACGGCAGCACGCATCTTGGATGTTGGTTTATACTCTAGTTCGTTACGTTTGAGACTGTGGACCACTTTGGGATCGGCGGCGCGTTTTATAAACAGATTTCGGTGCGTGGTTCAACAACCTGCTCGTCTGGTTCTGGAGGCGGTGTCAGGTGGTGCTCCATTCTCTATCATTTAACGAAAATGACACAATTCGCGGCGAAAACAAAACAAAGCAAAGCAGAATATCGATGACCATCCCCCTTCGGGGAGACCAGTTTTCTCGCACATTTTTTGGGGGTTAACCTTTCGCCAAGTCACGCTTTTATTGTGGGATTTTGGGAATCACTCGGGCCCGCTCGCAGATTAGCATAAAATCAAATAAAATGAAATACAAACCATCCACAGAAAGTATGTATATGTGTGTTGTATAATTATAGGTATGAAATTTCGCCGGTGCTTTGTTTTCGTCGGTTATCACACATTCGCTTAGTCACACGCACACTTTGTATTTTATATTTTATATTTATAATACATTATGCTAATCAAGCCTGTCATTAATGGGTTTTCTATTCAATTCGCGGCTCGGGGGCCAAATTGATTGTCTGTTCTGAAAATACCATCAAATGTTTTTTGCCCATTTTGTTTTATTTTCCATAATGTTACACATGTTAATGGGTAGCTTGTTCTTTTGCGTTTTATTTTAAATAATTACGTTTTGGGATTCCCTGTACTTAAAGCTGTCTTTCTGGAGTACTTGAATGCTTTGGTAGTAAAGTTATTAAGTGATGATATATATCATATATTTTGACACAGTCAATAACTTGACCTTGCTTAATAGCAGCTTATGTGGGTTTTGAATTGGGAATTCATCCTTATTTATCACCAGATTTCTCTGTCGTCTCTGCTAGGTAAAAACATCCGTTTCGACTTTAGGTTTGCATTGTCATAGTAATTTTTTATAGCCATTTCTTATGGCATATTACATAAAGTTGTGCCTAATTTTGTTTCCCTCTCTAACCAGTTTCGCCGTTTCGCTAATACGAATTTGTTGTTGGTTTTGAAGCCATACAACTTTTGTAAACAAACACTATTGTCTCTCAAATCGAATAAATAAAATAGATATAGAATAAAGATGCTCATTCAGGTTATAAAGATCTGCTGCTCTCCTGGTTGTGTGACAAACAGGTCACCTGTGATTCACATATTCATAAAACAAACTAAAAGCAAGACAGCTAAGAAACCCGATTTGTATTTAATTTATTCCAATTTTTCCCATTCGGGTAGCCGTGAGAAATGAATCTGAGGAAACCATTTGAGAACCTGTGTGGTTCCCTGTTCAAAAGCCGCCTGAAATGGATATGTTCCGGCGTGGTGCCGCCGCAGCCTTGCAAAATGATTGAGTGCTGGTATATGAGGAAGTCGGATCCGTACAGCATCTTCCAGTTGGAGGCCCACAACAGTTCGTATCTGCTGTTCTTTCGCTACCAGCAAATGTCCGAGTGCCGGACCTTAGAACTGCTGGATCTGCACAATGTCCTGTGTGTGAATCACCTCAATGAATCGCAGAATTTTTTCTTTGGCTTCAGCCATCGACTGTGCTTCGATCAGCCGATGGAATTGACCAGGGAACTCAGGGAGAATTGTGGAGCTAAGGGCTTTGTGGATGATTTGCTTTCCGGCTACTACTATGCCAATTTACAGACCAACCCAAGCGTTGATCTCTTCAAGACACGTAACAGTGGGTGTGGTCTCCTTGGATCTCCGACCTTGGTATTGTGTCTTTTGCTGTCTCTGGTCCTGGTACTCTTCCTAAGCTGGAGGAGACACTAAGTTGGGGGTCTCTAGAGATCCAGAAACAACAATTCCAAAGTTCTTCTGCTTCTAAATCTCTCGATCATTCAGAGATGGAATCTAAATAAAAATAAGTATGTATCTTTGGATTAATTTCTTTGACAGTACATAGAATTTAAACAGTTGTTTCAAAGGTGTTTCAGTACTTCATTTTAATTTCATATAAATTGTGCAAATATAATGTAATCACATTGTGTGTTTTATGATCTTCTCCTTCTCAATTTCATTGGCGCCTTCCCTCTTTTTTTACGATCCATGTGATGTATCCATCATCCATGTGACATATTTTGACAGCTCTCAAAACCCAGAAACGCTGACAGTACACAAATCTTTTCCTGTGTCGGCATGGAACTTAAGAAGCTGTCACCGGGATCACATCCTCCGCGATCGCATCGCATCGCCTGGCATCGCATTTCCCTTTCATCTGACAATGTTGCCCTTGTCATCTTTATGCCGCTGATGATGATGTGTGTGGGGACCTGGAACATGGCACGCATCTGCGTGGAGCCCCCCCTTCATTAGGTGTCCCTTATAAATAATTGCTTTTTAAGAGAGCCAGAAATTATCACCTAATTATAGAGCTTGATGACGGGGGATTCCAACTGTCGCTCTATTTTTTTTATACATTTAGTTGAGGTTAAGGGTGGTGTTTACTTGAATTAATTAATTGCAAATGCTGAAGCAACAAATATAAATAAATTATTGCCTGTGAGAATATTTAGGAAGAATTAATTAATATAGGATATAAGTTTATTACAATAAATAAGTTCACATTTTATTGCTCAGTTACTCGCTTGTTTTCTGTTCATTTTTCAATGGTTTATTTATTGATTATTCATTCAACAAATAAATATTAAACTAACAACTGAACTTAAAAGAAAAAGTAAAACAAAGGGAGCAAGTGAACAAAATTGAACTAGTAAACAAACAAAAAAATAAATAAGACAGAAACTATTCCCTCTTTTAATTTTGTAAACATTTCCTTGTTGTTTCCTCGTTCATAAAACCCTTTTCGTTTATTCCTTAATCATAAAATGATGATTAATATTTGCTCTTACCCTCCATAGAGTTAAAGAACAAAGCGTAAAAGTGTGCCATTGATTAATATTAACTGTCCAATTGAAACAATTCTTCGTTTAGGTGAAGCATTCATGGGGGAAATACACAGTCGCCTGGCGCACACAAGGACCTCGTTTGCTCTGGCATTTCCGTTTGCCATTTGATTTGACAGGACGCGATGCGTGAGTGTGTGAGTGTGTGTACTGTAGGTCTCGTCTCCTGTTGTTTGGCCCATAAATTTGTATTTCGCTTTCGAGGACTCCTGCAACATGTTCGCCTGTCAGCAAAAATGTCGTCCTACGCCCGGCAAACAATTTGCCGCATCGCAGAAACAGAAGCAGGAGCAGAAACAGGAATAGGAGCAGGAGCCCGGAAACAGGGACAAAACGCATTTCTCCAATGCTTTCGCTTCTCTGTATTCTGCTTTTCAAACATTATTGCAATTTCGAAAAATATTGTAAAAATGTTTTACGCTCGGAGCGCCAACGCTTTATGCAAATTAGCTGCACAAACCGTTCCACATTCCGAACGTTAATTTGCATTTCGCATTCGTTGTTCCCAGCTTGTTTGGGCCCTGTCATGTGTGCTGGCTGGTCTGAGCCCTGCGGATAAAAGGGAATTTTTATTTGCATTTAAATATATTACATACTTGTTAACCTTTTCTCAAGTGGATGGGATCTACTATCTATGGGTGGCGGTGGAATGCTCCTTCATCTGCTGGCTTTCCACAGACTTTTGGGAATGCGTTTGAGAGTGCACTGCTCACATATGTATAGCTATGCTATTGTTCTTCTAACGGGCGAAACAGCAATCTGTACTTTTAATTGCCAGGGAAAACCGAGATTTCCACAATCTTAATCTACTTTGATTGAGGCTTCGCTTCTGCCAACGTTTTTGTGGCTAGGCAAAAGTTTTCCCTCACTGTTTGTGTATGTGTCTTCGACTTTGAGTGCGCCTTCGTCTCTCCACTCGCCCGTTTGTTTATTTGTTTTGACTTTAATTAAGTTTTATTATACAAATTAACACATGCGGGTGAAGAAGCACACACACACACACATTCACTCCTTGCAGATGGAAGGAACCCTTGAGCTCTCTGCGCGGTAATATGAATTTTTAATTAAATCATATTACTAAGCAAATAATTAAATAAGCCATGTCAATTTCATACGCCACTGACAGTTTAATAAATGGAAAACTTTTGCATATCGGCAAGGAGATGAGAGTTAATTGCTTGTAGATCACAAGATGATGAATTCAATCAAACATTTTCACAGAGGAGAAGAAATTCGAATGGGGTTTAGGATATTGGAAATGTGCTTTAATTGGTTTAAAATGGGTTGGATTTAAGTAAGTGAAATTTAGAATAGAATATATTAGTTTTAGGGTTTATTACTTAATAACAATTTGGTTTTTAAAGGTATCAGAAAATTAAAAGAAGCTTGGAAAATGCTTTATACTGAATATAACTAATTCAATGATTTAATTTCTGCCCAAATGATCTGCTAAAAGCTTAATAGATTAGATTATAGGAATTTATCCAAGTTCTTTTAATATATAAATACATTTTTAAAGCATATTTCTTGACTTTAGTTGTATACACATACCTCCACTTTTATTATATCCTTTTAATAATAAAACCCCTCAATTAATATAATAAATTAATCCCCAGTCCAGGCATAAATCCCCGATAAATATTCTCTTAGAAACTGTTATTTATTCGGCGTGGCGTCCGTCGCATCTCGTTAAGAATCGTATAAATATAAATATTAGTCAGGTAGAGAGGCGAGTGAATATATTAGTCTTAATACACTTTTAAGCATTAATGCAATTTGGCTAATTGAAATAGATATGTGTGTATGTAAACCTCCTGGGGGCCCATTAAAAGGTTGATAGCCATCAGAGCGGCGGATAGGCGGCGTTCTTTGCATAGTTGGCCGCCACACAGTAGTTGGTGGCTGCTCCAAAGAACGCCGAGCCGCAGAGCCCGTTGCCAGTGGAAGGATTCGTCCCGAATCCACCATAGCAGTTCGTATAATTCTGGCACGAGCGCAGCTCCAGTGGCCCGAAATTCAGGGCATATGCCCCGTGTGGAGGAGGCGGTGGCGGCGGCGGCGCCGGATGATGGGGCAGATTCGCATATTTGTGCATATTATTGCTAATGGGCGCCGGCACCAGCTGAGGAGCTGTGTCCAGCAGGGGCCGGGAGCCCACGCTCCGCTCGTTCCGACGGAATTTGGCGCGCCGATTCTGGAACCAGACCTGGGGAAACGGGGCATAGAAGTAATTGATAAAGGAATTAGCCAAAGGTTCAACTATGCAAATTGCCCCCAATTTCGTGCATGTTCTCTATTCCTGTGATTTACGGCCGCCCCTCGCTAAAGGCATTAGCCTTTGATCGGCGTGAATAATTCAAGAGACAGGATAAAAATGTTTATTTTACTCATTTTATTCATTGATTTAACCAGTAAATAAATTCATATTTAATAGAGCAAACAAGAAGAGAGCTTAAAACAATGGATTTTGCAGCATTAAACATGTTTTCTTTTGTTGACTTCCCAGCATTAAATCCATTATTTAGCGTGTTACATGTCCCTGATATTGTCAGCATTGGAAAAGCTTACATATATTTTGTTGCATTAAAGTCAAGTGACCTAATTTTGGCCCACTAACCAACTATCTCTGAGTTGCTGCAACAACTTTTGAAACACCAAAATCGATGGGCCAAAAAACTCACCTGAACTCTCGCCTCGCTCAGATGCACCTTGGTGGCCAGCTCCTCGCGAACGAAGGCATCCGGGTAGTGCGTCCGTTCAAACACCTTTTCCAGGGCCGTCAATTGGGCGGAGCTGAAGGTGGTGCGATTGCGTCGCGGTTTCCTTGAGTGGCCCACTGAGATACCAGCTCCTCCAGCTCCAGCTCCTGCTCCTGCTCCTCCTCCACTTCCTCCTCCTGCGCCAATGGGGCCGCCTGCAATCAGGGAGCCATTAAATGAGGAATTTTCACTTTTAGTTTCGTAGCAACGAATGCAAAATCTCCTTGACAGTGGCTCGTAAATAATCGATAAGTGCCCAACGGATATCAATTAATTTGGCAGCCCCTGAGGAAATTTTGTTACTTTTATGGAAACATAGGACATAAAATTTTGCATTCCGTTTGAAGATATCCCCTATTCTGTCTGCGGGTCGGCGGGGCCGCAGGTCATAAACAAATGGCATAAACCATAAAATATCTTTTGACGACATCGGCGGACAGCTGTCTACTAATTTCGGAGCCAACACACACATTTACGATCTATTAATTAAAGTGAAATTGTGACATTAAGCGGCCATAAGCGCGAGCTCGTTTCCCTTTCTTCGTTCTCAGCTACCGTTAATTGATTTTCCATAGAATTTACGTTTGGAAAACGTTTTACCACAAATAATTAAGAGATATGTATATTCTGAAAAGGCGTCTTAGGTGTAGGAATTAAGTTGAATTTAAAAGAAATTTGAGTTTATTTTCCCTGGGTAATCATTTAGTGAAAACGAGAGACGTTTTAAGTGCTCTTTTCGAAATATATATTTGTAAGTAGTTTTATAGATTTTAATTTATTTATTGGGAATCCTACAACGTTTTAGGAACCTTGAAGCCTTATTTATAATATTCTTCTGGATAAATCACTTATTAACTCATTATATTGAAGTTAAATCAATATTTACTTAATTATTAAACCCTTATAGGGTTGTAGTATTAAAACATATATACATAATTATAATATTTATTTGAGAACTTTTTAAACTAACATAAGATAGGAAGTCTATAAGAAACTGTCTTATTATCTCACTTGGCTTTGCTGATTTCCCCTAAACATTCCGATAAATAGCATCTTCTGATTCCTCGCTTTTCCCCATCTTGTTTGGGAATTTCTTGGCTCTGCTTCAGGGTGGCCAACTCCGTGACTAGCCCTATCAACATCAGAGATATCCTCCAACCCACGCCATTTGTCTCAATTTGTCAGCCGAGCTGTCCACGAACTTGGGAACTGCATCGTCGTAGATCAGCTCGGAGCAAGCACTCACGGAGAAAAGGAGAAATAAGAGCCACCTCAGCGGCGATGTCTCCGGGGATTCGCGGAGGCCGCTTAGGGAGTGAGTGAGGGGAAGATCTTTAATTTGAATTGCCGAACGAGCGATAAAAAACAGTTGCAGCTTAATAAAAAACCAACAAATCGAAAGGGAAACCTCAATCAGATTTGAGCAGAGGCAGTCGTAAGGGGTGAAGGTCTACACTGAGGAAAATGTGTTTAGAAAGTCAAGATATTAAAAAAAAATGCTTTTATATATTTAAATCATGAAAATTATACAAGATCGTACAAAAACAAACAAAGAGCGGTCGCTCAGAGTATTTTATTCGGATTAAAAAAATAAGAAACTCTTTCAGAGAGCAGATTCTCGCTCGCCATTGCTTGTACTTTGCAGGCAAAACGTAGGAGAGAGAACGAGAGAAAGCACGAGTCCTCTAGAAAATGAATGTGAGAGCCGTTTACACACTTGACTCTATGAATTCCCTCCTTTGAGTAAAACAAAAGCCACTTTTGCAAGTTGCAATCCCCGATCCTTATTTTATATCAATTGATTAAATAATAAAAAACCCCATTTTGTGATTGATTCCATCCTCGATTTCCCCTCAGTGTCTCGCTGCAACTGGCACATGTTGCAATCCAATGGAGCGAACGAAAATAAACGGGGCAAGCAGGGACCGGAGGAGGAGGGCGCTCCACAGTGCGTGTGCTGCGTCTGGGACTGGTTACAGCGGGACTGGCGTTTTATATGCTCCACTTGGAAATTATAGTCGTGGTTGCGCTAGCAGCTACCTCGGATGCTTCAAAGGCATGCGGCCACTGAGGGAATATCATGTCAGCTTTGATTACGTTTTGTCATGTTGACAATGTTGAAGTGTTGTCGGCTCGGAAATGTTTTCCACTGCCACGGAAAACCAACAGCAACAAAAAACGAATAAAAAATAAAGAAAACTAGCAGCGACACGGAGCGCGAAAGGAATCGTAAGAGTTCCACGGATTTTTCGTTTTCCGTTTTTTTTTTCGGCTAGGATCTGGCAGCAGCGAATTATGCTGAGCCTGACAACCAGTAGCAATATGTTGACAGTTGCCTCTCTCTTTCACGTTTCGGGTTAAAATTGTGGGCGAAAAGGATGGGGGCTTACAGGGGGTTAAGCCGCAACCGCAACAGGAAAAATGCACGGAGATGACATTGCACCGGCAACGAGCGAATGTCGCCCACATCTGGCACCTAATTGTCATCCTCTCTGTTAAATCTTCACTGAATATATGTACTATATACTATATGCCCACTTATTTATGTTTATAGATATGTATATATGTATATATACACCTGATTATGCAGTTGTGCGAATAATGTCATAAATTCTCTTGGCTCTCGCTTATATCTCATTTTGAATTTATCATTTGTGAATTAGGCCACAGGCGCAGCAAGGCACTTTCGCTAAACCTCTCAGAGTCCTTGTCTTAGTTTCCGTTTCAGTTTGGAATATTGCATAAGCACTTGGCTACCTGAACTCCTTAAGCATTTGGCATTCTGTTGCACACGCAATTGGGGAGGAGGATATACATATGTTTGAGGGAATTACGCCGATTGATAGGCTTTTAAAGTTGAACTGAATCAAGTTGCCCACAGATTAAAGCAAATTAATAGTGAGGTACTCGAGAAACTGGCGACTGTTGGGTGTTGGGTGTTGGGATTTTAATTATGTACACACTTTGATTTTAATTATAATTTTTTGCACACAAAATTACTCAAAAATGAAATCACAAAACAACGAAACCCAGCTCCTTCTTTTATTTGTAACACTATATTTATACACTTCAGATCAATTTAACAGCTTTGTTTTGTATATACTCCCTTCTTTTTATTATTAGTTTATTATTAATTCATTTTCTATTTGCTAATCCTTTATTTTCAGCTGCTCACCATAATTATTGTGGAGTTCCATGGCCAGTTTCCCCTTGGCATAGCCCTCGTGCTTCATATCGATGAGATTGTTCACGGAGAACCTGTGCATTTTGTCCAAATCTCGGACACTCGAAGGACCTCCCTCCCGAACGTTCTGCTTATCCTCCGGCTCAAGAGTGTGTGCCGGAAAAACCTCGCCCGTAAGAGAATGCGTTGCCGTCGGACCGTAGTAAAAGTTTCCCGGATTGCCGACGGGCAGCGAATGCAATTGCTGCTGGTAATTCAACATGGCGAGGAAATCGAAACGAATTTGAGGCAAGTCCAGAAACACTTTCAACTGATTTTCTTTATTTTAATTCCGAACTATATTCCTTAGGTTTGCCAAGAAGATTGATTGAATTAATTTGTGATCTGCTCGAGTGCCACGATTGGGGGCATCCTGCCTGCCTGCCGTGTTGTGCGAACTTTGTAATTGGATTAGCACACAACACATAAACGAGTTAATTACGATAATTGTCGCGACGATACTAAACCGTGCCAAAGTCGTGTGCCCACTGAAATTAGCCTCAAAAAAATCGAAAGAGTGCCTGCTGCTGCTGGCTGGTGCCGTGCGAGAGATCTAGAAATCGAGAACATATGGCTGCCTCTGCTGAAGCGCCTAATTATAGCCCCCGACGATCGTTCATTGGCTGGCTGCGATCCTCCTCCCGGCTGCTGCTGCTTGGTGGCCGACATCTTGGGGGCGTTGCCGGCTGGAAAAGTGCTTGAAATACGAGGTGAAAAGTAGCAACAAGTTTTGGGCATTTAAGTAGCAATAAATATACCAATTAGCCAGAGGGTTTTGGTCTCCGTTTCCACCTCGTCCTTGCTTGCTGCCTGTCAACACACGAAGCAGACCAGACCGGAGCATGTGTGTCTCCGTGTTTCGGGGACGCAGGATATGCTCTAGTTTCTCGGGCATAAATCTTGGCACGCACACCAGCACCACCACCATCCAGTGTTTGTCATCCTCCTCAGCTAATTTCCATAACCACAACATGTTGTTAATTTTCCACCGGCCAAACTGGAGCGATGGCAATCGGAAGGATGGGCGGAACTGGTTAGTTAAGTGCATGTCTCGGGATCTTTGTGCCATTGTGCAACAGCAGCTGTGTTTGACTTTACCTTCGGAGGTGTTTCCACACGGTTTCATGTTCTCCTTCTCAATCAATATGTTCCTTGTAGATGAAAGGATACGGAGACACGTTTAACAGGCATCAAATTTCGGTGGGAATAATTAGTGAAGACTTTATCTTAGAAATTAATGTGTGGCTTCAGTTATTGAAGGTGTTTTGACTCACATTTTCATACAATATATTAGGTTCATGTATAAATTATTATTAATAAAATGAAATAATTCAAGCCTATAAGCATATTTTTATACATATGCTCCAAGAACTTAAAGATACAATAGTTGAGCATATTATATACCATGTGTTGGTTTTATTTCTCTTATATTTATCTCGAAATGTATGATTTTAGTTAGTTTGCCTTTCGGCTGAGTGACTCTTGACCCGCTCCTTGGTTAGACAGAGTCCTCCGTTTATTTTCCGATTTGCTGGGCAAACTTTCTGACTTAAATCCTACACTTTTCCCCGACGCAATCGCATGAGAACCCACATCAAGGCCTTCTTTAGACTTAACTATATCCCTTAAGTTTCCTCCCTAGAGGGACTGAGAGAGCACTTCCGCTCATTAGTTGTCCCCTTGCAAAGCTCGCTATTAATATTCTAATATTCTCCAGAGCAGAGCAGCTTGGCTTACATACATTTTCCCTTCCAAATTGAGCTGTCACAAAAGTTTATCCAAACTACTTGACACTTCGCTGCCGGTTTTTGGCTACGCTTTCCACCTGCAAGAAGGAGCAGGAGCAGGAGTAAGAGCCGGGGCCCGAGCAGCCTCGTCCAGTTCGCTTCTAGTAAATTATCTCACGTTTTCGTGTGCGAAAAGTTCTTGAGGAATGTTGCGGTGTGTATTTTTAATAAAACTTCAAAGTTTCCCTACTTGCCACACTTTACTATGTCGTCCCGCAAACGCTTTTCTTCATCTCTAGCTCAATTTTCCTTCCGTTTTCGGTGTTTTTCTCTCTGTTTTATTTTATTTTTTCTTCAAAGCTCTTGGAATTCTTTGTCACGAAACATTTCTCGCGTGCTGCTGCTGCTGCTGCCTCTGCTGGTGATGTTGCTAGTGTTTTGTGGGTGTTATCCATGTAATATGGTTACCCAGACAAACTTTAGCCGGCGAGAAATTCTTCTGGCAAGTCAGAATTCGAGGAGACAGTTTTAACGCTGTCAGATAGCGGCAAAGTAAGTAAACTTGTCAAGCTGCTCCTCCGCCCGAGAGAGATAGGGGTTGCCAAAATCTAATATTATGTGGGAAAAATATCGAAATAAATGCGAAAATATGCGCAGGTAATGCGAATTATTATGTGAAATAATGCCCGTGGGTTGGCATTTTTATTTTACAAATGGGAGTCCAGTCTTTGAGGAAGTGTTTATTAGATTATTCCACCTCGCAGCTCTCTTGTTCATTACCTACTTTCTTAATGCCTCATAAGACCTCTCCCTTAGATAATAAATTATTATATATTACGAATTTGATTAATATTTAACCAAAAGTCAACAATTCTCATTTCAGAACCTCTGCTGATCAATCCAAAAGCCCGGAACCTGGGTGGTTCAATCATCATCAATGTTTGCCAGTCACTAAACCAGTTTGACAGTTCTTCTTGTTTCCCGACACACACACACACACACTTTTAACAATTTCAATTTCCTTTGAGCAACTCGGAAGCGGGGATTTGTGGCAGCGGAGCTCCCCTTTGAAGTTCATGTTGTTTGTCAAGAAAATGAATTTCACTTGACGGCGATTATGTGGCAAGCATTTAAACTGTTTTCGTTCAATTTGTTGTTGTTGTTATTGTTACTTTCGCGAAAGTTTTGTAAAACATTTCCGATCTTTCAGAATATAACCGAACCAAAGCGGAACCGCAGCGGCAGGCAGCAGCAGCAGCAGAGGAACGGGTGAAACCTGCACCGAAGGAGCAGCAGCGGCAGTGTCTAAGCCCCAAAATGCCAAACACGAATGGCACACGCTCCTGACAGGGGCAAAAGCTGGAAAGGGAGGAAGGGAGGAGGGTGCAAAAGTTTTGCCTAAATCACTTAACAGAAAACAAGTGTTGGCATGTGCCCTGCGCCCCGCCGGACTTCCTGCCTGCCTGCCAGCCAACCAGCCAGCCAGCCCCTGTTTTGGAGTAGTATCCCGCTCTTGTCATCCGCCCAGCACAAATATCGCAAAAGTTGCAATGGAAACTTTGGGGAATACCCAGTGGAGAGCCCAACGGGGGAAGGATTTGCTAGACTGGGATTAATGGATCTGGATAATGAAGTATCCAGGGGTGAGTGGCTTTTAAAGAATTTTTCTTAATCTAAAAATGAAACAAATACTCCACTCTTGGGAGAACTTTAAACGATTTTTCTTAGTTAAAAAACTCACATCTATACTCTGAATTATGTTACAGATTTTCTCTTTGAAAATTCAAAAGAAAACCCCTACAAAAGCCAACCTTAACCCCTTTATTTACTAAACTATTCACATTACTTACTGGATATCAAATATTCTAACCCTGACTCTAATACTATATCCTGACTTGACTGTTATGTTGTTGCTTTATTCACGATGTGTACGAATCAGGCAGCACAGCGAAGTTGACGGCAAATGAAATATAATAACAAGAAGTAGTAACCGGAAGCATCAGGCCCGGCAACTTTGCTGCCTTGGCTTCCATCTGCTCTTGTCCCGCTTTCCGGGGCAGTGCGTAAACAGAAAATCAATTATATGGCTGCATATATAGGATTCATATATAGGGACAGGATGGTTGACAGGCTCCCTCTGGCGGTGGCGGCCTGCAGCTGTCAATGGGGCAGGCCAAAAGGCCAATCGATGGCTTTGAAAATGGTTAAGACCAAAGTAATACCTCGAGAATTGTTTTAAAATGAAAATGTCAAATTAAATATAATGTGTGTGTTATTATAACTATACCTTAATTATGTTTTAGTTTAAATATCTTAAGTAGCTGGCTTAGCTTTTGGGGATTCTCCTTCGTGTTTTTATACACTTGCAGGGTATTATAATTTTAGTCAGAAATTTGGAACGCAGTGAAATATACATTTTCGACCCTAAAAAGTATATATATTCTTGATCGTAACTTGCCTAAAACTCAACGGATTTCAGTCTGGTTTGGTTTTTTCTTCTTAGTTTTTAATTGAGAACATTTCTGCATTTAAAACTCGATTTCTAATTTTTGGCCAATTTTTTACATTTCTGACGCTGCACAGTTGACGGAAAGATACTTTTGCCTTGCAAAAATCATAACTCTTGAGCCAGTTGAGATATTTTCATAACTTTTTTTTTGTATGAAAGGTAATTTAAGTACCTTTCGAATAAGTGGTCAACCAATATGGTGTGATAAATAGAACATTTTATATACGAAATTTAATGTTTTTGAATGCAGTTTTCTCAATTTTTATCCAATTTTGGAATATACTTTTTGATTGTTTTCTCTGAAAATGCTAATATGGTACATATTTAGTTTTTTAAAAACAAAAAAAATTAATTTTAAGCAAAAAAAAAACAAAATTTTTTTTTATAATTCAAATTTCTTCTTTTTGACCAATTTTCAATCATTTAGGCACTTTTTGTTAAAAAATAATCAATTAATTGTACATTATTAAATATTTTTGAAGAATATTAAATCATTATACATTCATTTGAAGTCATTGAAAGTCCTTACAAAGTCAGGAATCGAAAAACAAGCCGCCAATACAGGAAAATATGAATGCCCGCCATACAATTTCGTCCTGCGCTTGTGCCGAATTTGCTCGAAACCGCCCGTTTTTTACGCTGAGTTGAAAGTATCTTTTGCTATGGAATTTCTTGGGGGCAGGTTGGGGCAGCCGATCTCTTTTGAATATGATAAAGAACATATTCAAGAACAACACCTCATTCGCCAAACCAATAATAAAGCGTAATAACATTTTTGACATTCCATCAAAGTTGAAAAATAGGTGAAAAATTAGTACTTTGGTAAAACAGTTATGCCTGCACGTGCAAAAAATATTAGAATTTCATTCTACCTGGGTTTTACCGAGATTTGATGCCCCTTTCGATAGAGACCATAACCATGCCGGTCGGTTACATATTTTACCCAAAAATCAGCCGCAAAGTCAGAATTTGTCTAAAAAACTAACTAAATTTTTTGCAACCCAAAAAAAGTTTAACTTTGAACACGTGTAACTTCTTAGATACTGGACCGATTTGAATAATTTTTTGGATTCATCCTTGTTGAACTATTACCTGTCGAATGCAATAATACATTTTACGATCCGTTGTCATCAAAAAGTTGATTTTTGCAACGTATCTGTATCTTTCCGTCAACTGTGCGCTGTAACCCCTTTAATTTTTTTTTTTTCAATGGATCGAAAATCTCGAATTCCTTCAGTGGTTTTTAGGTCGTAACTTGGCTTAAACGCAACGGATTTCAGTCTGGTTTGGTTTTTTCTTCTTAGTTTTTAATGGAGAACATTTCTGCATTAAAAACTCGATTTCTAATTTTTGGCCAATTTTTTTCATTTTTGACGATGTAACCCCTTTAATTTTTTTTCAATGGGTAAATTCTTGAATCGAAAATCGCGAATTCCTTCAGTGGTTTTTTGGTCGTAACTTGGCTTAAACTCAACGGATTTCAGTCTGCTTTGGTTTTTTCTTCTTAATTTTTAATGGACAACATTACTGCAGTTAAAACTCGATTTCTAATTTTTTGCCAATTTTTTAAATTTTTGACGATGTAACCCCTTT
>VNJV01016872.1:0-14918 GCA_008042635.1 Drosophila nikananu
GGCGCTCTCAGCTCTAAGATACAGATACATCTACTGCCAGATACATTTGTGCGTATTCAAATGCGAATGCAAATAAATGGCAAGGAGATTGTCGCTGCAGCCGCCGCAATAAATTGTACATGCCACGCAGACGTGGCGCCAAAATCTGCCAGCTTCGATGTCAGCGGCAGCAGCAACGGCAACGGCAACAGCAACAGCAATGTTGCAAGTTAGCATCCGTGCGGAATTTGCCACACAAATTGAAAACTTATGCGGCGCATTAACAATTTACCAGCAGAATTGTTGGGATTTTCCCGCGTGGCAGCTGCAATGCCAAATAATCGCTGGCAAACATATGTAAAATAACAAATAATTGAAAATGCCACTAACGGTGGCAAGTCGCTACAGGGGAATTCGAAAAGTTTTGACAATTTATAGTGGCGTTTTATTTTATAATATGGCAATTTGGTATCTATATGGGGATAAAACATAGGCAATAATTTTTACTAATTTAAATACGATACTTTAGTAGCACATTATTTATACTTTTAACCTTTTTAGACTTTTAATGAATGGGTTAAAGTTGTTTATTCTATGTTTACTCCAAAATGCAATACAAATACTTCCCTTACTTGAACTCATTACCCACGCTTCACTGTATCACCTGTATTATTAAGCCTGGGATTTACCTGCCTCGGAAGCTGACACACTTTTTATCAGTTTCGGCTGGCAAACAGTCTGCTGACATTGATTCGGCTCAAATGAAAGCGGTCTCGATAAGATATTCGAAATGGCAAATAACAACAATTGCGGCCCATAAATAATAGGGGCCTTGGCTAAATATAAACAGGCATAGTTCAACGAACTAGAGGCGGTTTTCCAGGAAAGGAAAAAAAGCAAGGGGAAAGGAAATGGAAGTGGAAGTGGAAATGGAAAAGTGAGTATAGGGAAAACAGAGATCTGGCGATGATCTATGTTTGGGCCAAACGTGTCATTACAGCAAACAGAAACCGACGAACCGTAAAGCGGACAGCAGGCCAAGCACAACGATATGGGGTTCCCTAACCCCTAACCCCTTGTTGACTTAATTGTTATCGCCCTCTCACCGCCGCTGCACAAATTGTTCGTGTTTGACAAGTAGTTGTCAACAATTTTTGATAAAAAAAAAATGGAAAACTAAAATGAAATTATGGTGTGTGACATGCAGAGCCCTCTCACACCCACCCCCCTTTAATAGCCCAGCGGCGGCGATAGGAAGCCCATGGAGACCGCGACGGATGTTTTTATTTGGTTTGCATTGCAGTGTCGAGTGTCGAGTGTTGCACGTTCGTAAATTTATTAGGGAATTTATGGCCTCGGGCAATCGTTTCCACTATTTGTTGGGACCTCTGAGGGGGGAGAGCAAATTGATTTTCAATCAAGGTCGTAAATTATACCAGAAACCTATGAAAACTTTAGGGAAAATGTATGTATAAAAGTATATATCATTGGGTAAACATTAAAGCTAGCTAAGATTTTTTGAGGCTGATTAAATGGTTTTGTAGTTAAGCTCCTTAGGCCTAGGAGAAAAGCATTTTTGTCACAGTGTTTATTAAAATATAGTTACTTTAAGGTAATTGTAATAATTATTAATGTTAAATCAATGCAAAATTATAATCTCTGTGAAAATTATGAGTTAGAAATGGTATTATTTTCTTTTAAAGAAACAAAAACCATGAATTTTTTTGCCTTAAAATTTATTGAATCATATTTTCAAACCAATAACCTGCAACATTAAAAGTACAATGAATTTTTCCTACCTAATAATGCTGACCCATAAACACACAGGACTTCCATCCTGCTTCTCCGAAATGCAATAAATTCTCATACACTGCCTGTCAAAATATTACTGCAGAGCAAGCAGGCATCTGTTTTAATTACAAGCAGCCACCCAGGCCCAACTTTCCGACATTTTGACGGGCAGCAAATGCAACGGCAGAATTCTCCGGGGTCCTGGCTTCATTATTATCAACACGTTCACAGTAAATTGTGCAAATTGAAAACGCATACAAGTAGCATGTGCCACAGGGATATCCCAGCCTGCTCGCCTGCCTGCCTCCAAGGGTGCAGAGGCGGAGGTGGAGGCGGAGTAAGGACACTCGAAATATGTCAAGGTATGCTAAATCCACTCCCCGAGCCAAGAGTTTTGCGGGCTAAGCGCTTTCTTGGCTGCCAGCCAACTTGGCTAATGCCAAAAGACAGTAACCACAGAGCCGAGCCAGAGAGCTCGGATATATATAGTGCTCATGGTATATACAAATGTGTGTATAAAGGCCTGGTAGTGCGTACTCCACCCTCTCCTCTTCAGGCCTCTAGGCCACAGTGAAGACAATTACAGTAAACAAATTCGCACACGTCGTCAGTTGCATTTGCGGTGACAGGCTGGAAAACAAGGCCTGAAAATATAGAGAGAGACACTAGAAGCGGGGAGGGGGATTGAGTGCATAGGGGAAAATATGGGGTAATGGGGCCAACACCCCCTCACCAGCTCCCGCTTCATCCCTCCTTCCCACTTGCGGTCAGGGCCGTTCCTTGGTATTTTTGGCAGAGCATTTTCTGGCCATGCATGAGATTTGCATTTTTTACACCCCAAACCATTGGACTCTTCGGCACGGTAAAAAAAAGAAACAATACTAAGAGAAAGCTTAATAAATCATCTTTATTTGTCATCAGCAAAACACTTACAAAAATGATATAAACAAAAATTGCTCATCCAAATTACTCACAGCAATGATGCATTGATGGGACATGTTTTAACTTTACTAAACAATACTTATACTTAGGAATGAATAAATATTCAGGATGTTCAGGGGTCTTACAAATATTTAATATAACTTATAATAAATATAAAATAATAAATTAATATATCATAATAAACAACTAAGTATCGTAATCAAATTAAAACAGTTGAGTGAAGAATTAAACTATGTTCTGACAACTTTCCCGACCATTTCTCTAAGTGCCCTGCAGCCTCTACTATTCTGTCCGCTCTCCAATACCCTGCTCTTCCCCCTATTTTCCCCGTCTTCTCCTGCTTTCGACTTCCTTTCACGTTCCTTTGCAATTTGGCAGCCCGTTGCCGGAGCCAGTTTGCCATAGCATACTTTTCTGGGCCACATCATGATATATGCATGCAGCAGGCACACGAGGCGAGGGAACACGGTTGCATGCACGCTGCAGCAATTGAATTGAATTTCTGCCGCTCGAGCTCAGAGCTCTTGAGCCACAGAGAACACAGAAAGCGTAGAATTTCCCCAACATTGTCCGTACAGGTTTAACTTGCGATGGCTACCGTTTTCAGTTTCTTTCTAGACATTTTCCCGTATTTTTTTTTTACTTTGCCCCCCCAGACAGAGTGACTCGCTGGCTGAGTGACGCCCGTGAGTCTGCCTCCGTTTCGGTTGCTGGCCAACTGCCATGCGGAAGGATTGCCGCCGTCCTTGTGGTCCGATTTATGGCCAAGCAGTTGCAAAAACGCATAAACACATCATGGCCAAGGGAGCCTGCAGGGCAACCCCTAATCGATAACTTGTACAATGCAACGAAAAAGAATAGAAAATAGGGAGATCGAGCCAAATCCTATTGAGCCACTCGAGAAGCCCTGTGTTTGTCTTGTGCCAATCGATGGCACATAACTAAAATCTGTTTGGGTTTCGTCTCTGTCGACTTTGATTGACTGGCAGCAGGTCAATCGACGAACGCCGGCGGGGCTTGTGTCATCCTTGCGCCAAGTCAGTTGTCATTTTCCATTTCATTTTCCAGGCCAAATATGTGTCATGGCCTTGCAATACTCTCGGGCCATTAGCTGCAACTATTGATGTTTTTATAATTGGTTTTAACAGAAATAGACGGTGACTGCATCGGCGTCTGCATCTGCTTTTATCAAATTCAAATTCATTTCGTTTGCTAATTTTATGACAGCAACATATGGCCACCTAATCGGGGCACTCGGCGATATCGAGCTGTGTGAGTGGATGTTGGGGCTGTAAACATCGTGTAAAAGCCATTAATTTAAATTATAAACTATAAAGACAAAGCGATGGAGGGGCGAACGTCCATAAAACTCGCTGTCGTTTCTGCTGTTGTCATTGCAGTTGTCATAAAAAGCCTGTCACACGATTTGTTTCTCCATAAATTTATGCCGCCAGCGCGGATCGGGGGATTTCCCTCATTAACACATAGGCACATACATACATATCGTATGTGTGTGCCGGACTTTAATGGAGCACGTTTTGTAATTCAGAATAGTTAGTGAAGGAATGCAGGGGGGGAGTAAGGCAAATAAAGTTTTGGTTTTAAAACAGCAAAGACACAAATACATTAATTAAATGTTATGTTTGTTTGTTTTTCCTAAAAATAATATTGTATGTAATATTCGTTGTATTAGTAATCGATAACTAATATCAATATCCCGAAAAAATATTTATAGATGGATAAATTAATCGAAACATTTAACTAATTCTGAAGATAAAAAGGAATACTATCTCTCTTACACACTGACTGTCAAGCAAAGCAGTCAACAAATTAATATTAAAAATAAAATCGATTATCTATCGATCTCGAAAAGCAATATACTTTCATTATGACCAGGCATTTTTCCGATGAGTTTAAATTTAACATAAATTGATAATAACTCGATTAATTAAGCAAAGCTCAATACAGTTTAATATAGTTAAAGCAGATAAAAAAAATATCTTTAATTATCGCCATTCTGCCCGATTAATATTAATTAAACTTCGATGCACAATAAATCGATTTATTGCACCATCTCTAGAATAAGTATCAGTGAATAAGTATCTCACAGATAGCACTGCACAAACAATTCCTTTTCAATTCAGCAACATCTCTTAAGCCCTGGCAATCAACGGTCTTTTGTCTGGATATTTATTGTCCTGGCTTTGCGGACTTTCCTCAACCCATTTTCCCGCTGCTTCTTTCATTAGACAATTCTTTCTGGGGCAGAGCGATTAGTAAGTTGAAAATCGTTTTAGCCCACTTACCCCGTCAGTCCCCATTCCCGCCAGTATTGAGCGTTGTCATTAGTGGAATGCGCTCCTATTTTGTAGAGGCAGCTGAAAAAACAATCAACGCCGCCAAAAACTTTGTATCGTGCTGCGAGCTTCATGGCCAACAAGAGGGAAGCCGGGAGACACTGCTCCGTTTGTGCCGCCTGGCCGACATCAGCTAAATAATTTGCAATTATGAGCCATTTAAAAGTTATTAACGCGACCGCCAATGATGGAGCACGATGACGACGAACGGCAGTTCCTACTTCTGCATGCATGGTCTTTATACTCGTATAAATAAATTGCTCAGCCCACGCCGACAATCGACAAACTATTGGCCACTTTGTTGTGGCTGCAGTATAGCCTGAGCCGGCCAGCACGCCCACTGCCGTTTTAAAGCCATAAACAATTAAACCAGACGGCCCACACGCCCACACACGGCCACAGATCCATGGGTAAATATTTGATTTGTGCGATAATTCGAAAATGATATAGGCGCAGCAGGCGTTCCATAATTGCGCAACAGAAGATGAGCTCGGCGAATGGATGATAGGCTAATTATTACCCATGGGGAAGTAACACATAACAAATAATGTTGGCATAATATTTATCACATATTTTAATAAATATTTAGCTATTGAATAGGAATAAAGCACAATTCAGGTTTAGCCAGACTTCATAAGCTCATGGTTTCTCTGCCTGTATTTCTACCTAATTAATCTGTGCTAATCCTACCAATTTTCTTCACCCTTCCAGGCGCCATTTGCGGCGGCAGCTGTTGCAACAACGCCACGGAGCTGGAACTGCGCGACAAGGCCGCCGGGAAGTTTGAGATGCTGCTGCACCACCACACGAGCAGCCTGCGGGGCGTGCTGGAGACGAACGTTAAGCAATTCCAGAGTGAGTAGAATGCCCATATAAAGGATTAGTGGGGATGGGTCTCTACCCAGGGAGACTCGAGTGAAATCGAAAGGAAAAGGATGGGCGGGCGGCTGATAAAGAAGCCAACGAAATGGGCTTCTATGCAAATACATCTGGGCAAAGAGTCTGGAAAGTTGGCTGAGCTTTTTGCGGGCGATAGACCAAAGTATATTTTCGTGGCAATAAATAATTTATCATATGCAAATGTGGCGGGCCGCGCTCGGGATGACGATAAAAAGCTTAGCTTGACTCGCCATCCGCGAAGTGAGCTAACCAAATTAAACTTGAAACGCGAAATGCGAAATGCGAAATTGATTTGTAATTTGAATTTGTATGCAGATCAAAGCGACTGTATAATAAACTGATATAAACATGTGCCCAAAGTGTATATATACTGCCGATTCATAACCATAACCATCCTGCCGGTTTTAAAATGCAGCCAGCGCGACTCCGACTGCATCTAATTAAAAAGGCATTAAATAATGTTGTTGTAGTCGTTGCCGCTCGGCTGCCGTCCCTTTTTAGACAATTTTGCACAACTTTGTGTGGGTCACGTTTCGGAACTGCCACGCCCCCCGGTCCCTCTCCGCCCTTGCCCCACAGTGCCTGCAAATTGTTGTCGTACACGCTGTAAATCTCGCTTCACTTTAAGGCGAGTTTTTGGGGTGCTGTTGCTGCCGTGCGATGTTGCCTCATTGTTGTTCTGAGTCTGCGATTCTTGGAAATGGGCGCGCATTCAAAAACGAATTTAAACACGCCCTCCTCGTTGTACGAGTCCATTCCCACACAGATACGGCCACAGAAATATATATGCATATATCTCACAGTATTCAAAGTTTATATATAAATACATTTGGCGAATTTGTTTGCATTTTGTGTGTTGTCATCGGCTTAATTTATGCAGCCCCATTGATTCATTCGCATGGGGGCTCATTCAATTTTGAGGCTTCCTTTCGGCTATGTGAGTGTTTAAAGCAAAATGTGCATTAAGTTAATGGTTCTTTAAATTTATAAATTGGTTAACTGAGGAAGTCTAAACGATGGAGCATAAAAAATAAATTAATTTATTTCTTATTGGGTGTATACTCTTTAGTACTTTAAAAATGAATGAGTATTACTTTGAATCAATTTAAAATCTAGTGATTGGCATTCATATACATTTAGGGATAATTAAATTTAAACAGAATGAAAAACAATTGCATTTGTAAAACCTTTCATATATAACCTTCTGTTTATATAATGAACATAGTTAAATTTACCATTCAGTTTTTGATTTTTTTGAAACCAAAACAACACTACAAAGAACTTTGCAGCTATACAAATAATTGTTCTTAACACTAAAGTGCACAATACTTAACAAAAATATATTTGGCTAAAATATATTAATTTAAAAATCCTTAAATTCAATCCACACTTCATATTGCAGGGTATTCTGCTGATTAACATTCAATTTGCGTGGAAGAATACAATGCTGGGTGATGTCACACAAGCCAAACACTGAAAAGTCCCACGTTTTATTAAATAAACACAAAAAAATTGAAATGCAGGCAGCAAAGTCATTTAGCTTCACAATCGGGCAATATAACCAATGATAATAATTGAAAACCAATTGCGAGAGCAATTTGTTTAATTTTTTAAAGCAAACAACAAATCAATTTAATGCATGAAGTGAGGTGCAGTTAATGCCCAGTAAGATTTATGAAGCAGTTTGCTAAGTAATTATACAGTATATAGTGATGCTGATATGGTAGCGATATCGAGGGAACAGTTCAGTTGTCTGACTGCGATAACGGGTTTCTTATGGGCCAAAAAACTTCTGGCCCAAACGGCGTACTTATCGTTGAGTTTGTGCGATGCCACGCGTACCCTTGGTTGCAGCAGAGTGGCCATAAAAATTGATTTACTTTCGGGAGGGCATACCCGGCGTATGCGTGATGCAAAAAACCTCCACCCAAAAATGAGCAACTATAAAAGTTTATGCATTTCTTGGCAATCGCTGGTGTTATTGCTCTCTCTCTCCCCTGTACTTTGTCTGGCGAAATAACGCATAAAATATTATGGTATGCGAAATAAATGCATATTTCTATTTTGTGCCATAAACTTGCCAACTACAACAGCTTGTGGCATATGCAATACAAGCCGGAGCATCCTTCCTGTTCGAAGTAGCCCATTCCCTGCTGCCCGCAGTGCCACGCCCCTGTCGTTGCTTCCGTTTCCGCCCCGCATTGTGTTCGCCATTGCTTTTGTGCTGCTGCTGCTTTTTGTTTGGCGTATTATTTTTAAGCAAGTATTTGCGTGTTTAAACACGTTTCGCAGCTTACGAATTATATGGGCCCGTTCCCTGCCTCCTCCCCAAAATAACCCCAATCCTCAGAGCTCTCTCCGAGCCCCAATCCCTCGACTTCGGGCACTCGAGCCCAACGCTCCACCAACGCAATGCGTTTCCATTGCACCTACTTACCACGTCGCCACCATCGTCATCGTCATCAGAGTGGCTGCTGTTGCCTTCGTTATCGTTTTTGCATTGAGAAAAACTTTGTTTTCTATCTAGAGAAACATATAAGTTCTTACTAGAGGCTTGATTGTGATATATTAAATACAATTTAGTTCCCTTTAGTCAATATTTTCGAGCAGTTTGATTACTGATTTATTTTATATTAAAAGCATTCATGTGAGTTGCAATAAGTTTTAATAATAAGTTTATAATTATATATTTTTCATATATTTTCGTCTAAAATAAACTCGTGCAAATTCTGTTATTTCTCTTTGTTTAGCTTTAGCTTATTTCATTATGATTTTTGTACTGTGTAAAATGCCCCTGTCGTCTTGTTGTGTTGCTCACGCGCTTAATGCGTTTGGCTGCCGGCATCCCCTGCCACCTGCCCCCTTAGCATCTTTACCCCCTGCGCAGGCCATCCCCTCTTTGATCTCTACCCCCTTTTTACGAGGGCATGGGCGTGCGCCTGCATAAAAGTTCCAAATGCTGACTTACTGCTCTGCCGGCACAACTTTTGCCCCTTTAGACATGGCAAAACTAAAAATATAGAAAAAACAAACAGAAAAAGCGGGAAAACTGCAGAAATTATATCTTTGTTTTTTTTTTGTGTGGCTGCCACGGCAGCTGCACTGAGTGCACTTTCATAAGTTGCAACTTGCTGCTTTCCTCCGTATCCCATTCCCCTGGCCCCTCGCTGACTCCAACTGGGCCAGGCTTAAGTCTTTTCGGCCATATCTTGTGCTTGGGCCCGGCTGCCTTCTTGTCTTTACGGCCAAAAGTGGTTTTTGGCCGCCATCGCTTGTTAGCCGGCTTTTGTTTGCTTTGTCACAGAGTGCCAGACTTCGTGTTGTTGCTGTTGGCAAGTGTTTGCAAGCCGATGTTGTTGCAGTTGCAGTTGCAGTTGCATTGCAGTTGCACCAGCATGTGGCCGTTGTCATTAGGTTTTAGTATGATTGAGGCGGGGGACAATCCCTTAGTTAAGCCAGGGATTTTTGTAACATTTATCGGGAATTGTTTGCCCACGTAGAGCAAAATACCCTTTTGAAATACTGCTCTATATTTCCTAGGCTTTTCAGGGCTTAACATTTATTAATAAATTTATAAATGGTTGAAATATTTGTAAATTCAATTTAATTCAATTCCTTGTCTAGTTGTGAATATATTTTGGTAAATTTACCGAAGAGAATGAGCTCAGATTAAACACATTCTCCACTCAAATAACCTTAGCTTTAAGTGCTTCTCATCCCAAAACTCGTTCACATCTCGGACATTCTTTTTTTTCTATATCACGAACTTTTTGTAGCCGCGACCTTCAGACTCCAGCTTCGATTTCTCAATGAAATCGACAGGAAACTGAAGTTCAAAGCCATCGAACACCTGCAAATGGAGACGCCCCCAACCGAAACCTGTTGGCACCCAGAGTCTAGTTGGCTTATAATTATTTGCTTTTATTTGACAAAACAAATAGCGAATCACTAATGGAGCTGTTTAGAGGCAAACTTTAATTTCCACTCGTCCCATTAATTAGCAGCGCCTAAAATAAACACACAAAGGCGCTGCCATTTTGTCTGCCAGTTGCGATCCGCTCCGATACCGAGCTCCATATGTGTGCATATATAATTACCATAATTAGTTGCTCGGCAAATTAAATGCTGAAAGCTCGCGCTTGTAATTAACGCGCCACCAAAAACGGCAAAAGGCAACATGAAACCGCTCGCGCCGCATGGGGCAAGGGGGAACGGAGTAAGGAGACCTGGCCGGGTCAAATAACTTCAAACTGATGCAGACATATGCTCTGAAGCATTTCAATATGTCGGTACCAAAAAGGTCGACCTGTGCTTAGCTCCATGAACTCAACTCCACTCCTCTGCCCCGTCTCGGGCCCAACAATGAAAAGTCATCCAATTACTTTGACATTGTGTAGGGGCCCGAAGACGAGGACCTCTGGATCGGATCGAAGGAAATGGAATGGGTTGAGGTGGGACCATGGGCTGGGTTAGGCTGAGATGAGTTCGCCTGCCAAGAGCAGAGTGCCGCAGGCTCACAGCTGTTGGAGTGGCGACTTGGATAGCTGGATACTGGATGCTGGATTGTCGGGTACTCCGCCAAGGGGGCGTGCCAAGTTGGCACGCCTGCAGGTGGCTAGTTACAATACATGCACTTAAGCTGCCTGCCACGCACAGTGGGATTGGGTCACCAGATGGCATGAAGAGCCGCCGAATAGCAGAACTTCAGAGAAGGAAAAGTTTGCTAACCAGGCAGCATCGGGAGAACTATTAACTAATTATTTAAAAATTAATCCTAACAATTAAATAAATACATATGTACAAAATTGTATTAGAACCACTGTGCCCATCTCATTGCCATTGGCATCCACTTCCTCCCAGTCACCAGTCACCAGCCACCAGTCCGCCGGTCTCTGGTCTCTGGTCGCAAAGAGCTGCTTCCGCCAGACGGACAGACGACGAGGAAGGCCAAGACGAAACCGACTTCAGGGCCAGGAAAAAACTTGCCACAGTTCAAGACGAAACTAAACGCGGCTAAAAAGCTAAGCCCGGGGAGCAGCAAAAAAAGAAAACATAAAAAAGAGGAGCAAGAATGAGGAGCACTAACAAAGTTGCCTTGGCATTCATAAGGCAGCGGATGGGGATGGTTTGGCGGGGAAATACATGCATATAAAATGCAAATAAAAAATGCGGCAGATACTAAAATTGTAATATCCGCACAGGAACGCAGGCCACAAATACAAAATACAAGCAAACACCATGGGCCCGGAGGAGCAAAGCAGCAGTCCTAAGGAGAATATATAAAAACACAAAAGCGGCAGGAAAAAAGCGGGCAAAATAAAACTAAACCTGTGGGCTGTGTGTGTTCGGTGTGTGTTTGGTGTGTGTTTGTGTGAGCTGCATATTTTTGCCGATGCCGTGGGAAACAACAACACAGCCCCTGGACCGCGGTCGCATCTGCCTTAGACGGGGCCTGCCCCTTGGGCCTCGAAACCGCATCTCCGAGTCCGAGTCCGAATCCAAAGCCGAAACCGAATCCGAATCCAAAACCGATACCCAAACCGGTCGGTGGCGGCCTGGAACTCGAACTCGGCATGCTAATCTTGCTTGCCGCCGACTTCTAATGAAGCAATGAAGCCCAGGCGCAAGTCCAAGCCTTTGCCGATATTTGCTCTATGTGAATAGGGAATAAATGCACAAGAAGAAAGGAACATAACTAGGTTAAATACCATTAAATTGAATACATTTTAGTTTAGAAATAAATCTAACTAACTATCTTATTAGGTACATTTTCTTGTAATAAAGATTACACTTTATGTTCAAACATCATCTCCTAAATATATCGCTATGCAAAAGCATGTATTTCAGCTGTATGAATATATTTCTAGTGTCTGCCCGCTCCTTGGCCAACTCTACACTGGCCCCACTTGGTTGTCTAATTCAATTTCATTGTCTGTGTTTGCCCATTAGGGCGATTTTCCATGTGTGACCATCCGCTTTTTCTCCTCTTTAAAAAAGTCCCCCCCAGCTTAATGAAATTTTCATGTTTCATTGGGAATGCCATTTGCCCTGCTTTATATTTGATTGCCTTCCAAACACACATAGATATATGCTATCGTATGCTGTATCCCTGGCAGCCGCAATAAAAATGCCCTTGGTTAATTGTCAGGCTGGACGGACGGACGGACACAGATGGCTAGATGGAGCCGGACAGAGACAGAAATTGCAATTAGTTGCACAACAGTAAATGCCTGGCTGTGTGTGTGAGTGCCCGCAGGTGAAGTGCTGAGTTAACAATTTATGAGATACAAAGATACAAATGTAACCCACCTGAGGCGTCTCTGTCCATTCGGTCTTGTGTGTGTGTGTGTGGGCCCCAACTTAATTGAGCATATTAAGCCAACAAAGGCAGCTGCAATAATACATATCAAGTATACGCAGAGTTGGCTGCTTTCAGCAATTCCCAATTGACAAAAGCTCGCAGTTAGAGATAGATAGAGAAAGAGAAATAGAGGGGGAGAGTCAGATAGAGAGTTCATTAAAATTGCAATTAGGCAGTGAAGCGAAGGAAGTGCCACTACAGCATCCAAATATCCCGCCAACAGAGCGGATAAGGGAAGTTGACGGGGTTGGGCTTATGTACAGATGGAAATCAGTGATGGCAATGCACTAAACTTAAATTGTATATACAATTTTAAAGTAAATTGGAACTATCTTTAAGATATGAACATTACCAAGTATTTATTGAAATTAACACAGAATAATATGCCTTATAGTATGTTTATTTCTAAGGAGGAAAGTACTCCCTCTTGATTATTATTTGGTATAACTTTTACTCTGTTTTAAACATACTCTCAGCTTCCCTGAAGCAAATACTTCCCATCAATAGAAGCTATTCAAGGCATGTCTGCCATGAAATTGCCAGCAGCATCCGCACTTCCTCAGCTCAGGCTCCATCTACATCTCCTTTCCCCCATTAATGGTTCACTTTGTGCCAGTTGCCCCGCCGATTTAATGAGCCAATCGAGCCGGGATCCCGATATCGCCTATATGAGCGACACGCAGCTCACACTTTTCTGTGTGAGAACGAATATATATCCGCGCATCAACACGTTCGACGCGGCGTGTCAATAATTAAATGTTTCCGCCAGTCGACGGCTCCATTTAAACTATGCCACGTCAATGAGATTAGCGACAGGATGTGTGAGCTCCCCGAACTTCCCGACTCTCCGTATCTCGATCTCTGTATCTGTATCTCTGAGTTTGAGTTGTGAACGCGTTAAATCAATTGGCGGGCATTGTTTATCGATTTATCGCATCCTGCGCAATTGTCAGCCACAGTAAAGTCATTATTAGACCCTCTATTAAGCCGCTGGCATAGCATTGGAAAGAGTTTTTACCTGAGAATTATCACACTTGAAAGGCGTATCATTAGAAACACATTTTTGCTGGTATTTTTATTGCAAATTATAATTGACAGACGCTAACAATGCAAAGCCCTACCGAATGGATGTTAGGACTATTTTTCTCATTCCGATTTGTTTGCCCAAAAATCGTAAGTTTCGCTAATTAAAAAGGGTAAACTCAGTCTGCCACAGATGACGCATCAAAGGCCATTAGCCGATGAAGCGGACTCCGAAGCGAAGCCGCAACCATTCCTCGGCACTGACACATCCAAGTGGCTCCCTAGCCCCGGCCCAAGCCAAGCCCAAAAAATACACAGACACAAAGTCGCATTCAAACGCTGAGAACGGAAATGCTCCAAAATCGAAATCAAAATGAGCCGCAGCAAAGAACTCACAGAAAACAAAAACACAAAAAAAAAACAGAAAAAAGGGGAAACAACGCTGAAAATGTGTGTTCTGTGTGTTCTTTTGTAGCCAATTAACAGAAAGATTGACACTTTCGTTTGAAAGCGATACACAAGACAGCGTATTGCAATTTAGAATTTGTCAGAGGACCCAAAAATATATACGAAACAAGCAAGGGGGCGGGGTGAGAAATCACACGCCGATTTGACAGTTTCTCAATGCTATCTCCATATATCAGATATACGCAGAACCAGAGCCGACGACCTCGGGCATTTGTAATCTGCGATAATGACAGGCTGCCAGAGAAGTGTATCTGCATCAGTATTTGTTGCCGTATCTGTATCTTTAGCCGTGTGTTTCGATAGCCAATCTGCGTATCCAAATCAATTCGCACAACTGCCGCTGACACCTTGACAGATAACATTGTGTCACATTAGGTTTTTCTTTCGCTCAGCCGTGTGATTAGTGTCTGAATATTAAGAGAATTTATCAACTTGCTCCGCGTGATTCGCCAATTGATTGACGGATTATAGATAGTATCTGATAGCTGGTAATTAAATATGAGAGACTACTAGTCAGCAGAAAACAGGAAAAATAGAAATATGCATATAAACACGACATTATTTAAAATTCCCATTGGGGTGGTTTTAATTGTATTATCTTATTTAAAATTATATTTATGTAATCTTATCAGAAAGAAAATAAGGGGTTGACTAAGGTTTTCCTAGGTAAATATACATAGAATGTATTTTGTGTAAATAATTAAATAATATACAAATAAAACAAGCAAATTATTGAGCTGAATACTTAGTATTTATTAGTTTTTTCCCTGTTAAATTGCAAACGCACACTTCCATAAATTTATTAATATTTTCCTTCGCCAGACACAGGCCTGGCCATATTAAATTGTATTTCATTAACTAAAAGCTTACCCAGTGAGGGAGATAGAGAGCAAAGCCAACAACTATTTTTTTTTTCGGTTCGTGATGGGCGGAAATCCCAGCCAGGCCATTAGGGCAGAAGTTTCGCGAGTCCCGGCTGGGGAAAACTTTGGCAGCAAAGTGATTAAATTTCGCTAGGAATAACAATAACAATAAGACCGCAATACCTGTGGCCCAACTATAATGGATATCCTTTTCCCTCTGCTTCTCGCTTCCCC